>LBNU01012680.1:21411-64654 GCA_014162995.1 Artemisia annua | reverse complement strand
CAAAGTACTGTTGCTCAAGGTACTGCTAGAACATCTTTGATAACACCAAGGACTTTAGATTTTGAAGAAGAAGTTGGTCCTTCCAATCCAATTCAGCAAAAGGAAGATAGTGATGAAGAGACTGTTGCTGACATGTTGCTAAGTATCTCAAGACCTAGAGGTATTAGCATTCCTGGAGTTCAACAATCACAAATCACACAGTCTTCTTCTCAACCTACTCAAGAGCTGGATCCAAAGGTTAAAGGAAAAGGAATCTTGGTAGAAGAAAAGAAAAAGAAAAAGAAGATTACTTTAGCAGACTTAAGAGCTATTCAGGAAGCTAAAGGTGAAGAAGCTGCTAGAATATTACAAGCTGAGTTAGATGCTGAAGTGCAGAGATCAGAAAAGTTAGTTGTTAAAGAAAAGATTATTGGACCAAGAAAATCACAGGGCATTGCTAAAGAAAGGAATGCTATGATGAGTTACCTAAAGGGTCGAGGTTATAAAGGTTTAGTGAAGTTGACATATATAGAGATGAAAGATCTCTATGATGCTGTAAGAGAATCTTACCGACAACAAGTTGATAATATTATTGGATTTGATACTGATGAAGCAAAACAAATAATGGATGCTAGAAATAAAAGACAGAGAACAACAACTGAAGCACAACCATCAAAGAAGTTCAAAGAGACAGTGGAATTGAGAACAGATACAGTTGATGAGCTGAGGAATTATCTAAGGGTTGTTGATTTTGAGCATCCCAAGTCAAAAGAAGCTACTGAGACAAAATCCAAGATATCTGCATTAGAAGTTGTGGAATCTAAGAAAGATGGAGATTACTTTGTTTTCCACAGAGAAGATGAAAGCTTCAAAGCATTTAATTTGTTGTGGGACATATTGTATCTAATTGATAGAGAAGATTTACTCCATCTATACCAGCAAATACAAGCTCATTTTGAACAAATTTCACTTAAAGGAATAGGTGTAGTTTTGCTGGGTGATCTTACAACGATTTGGGAGACTGAAGAGACAAGCACTGATGATATTTGGAAAAATCAAGAAGTTTGGGAGATTCAAAGCTGGAGATTCTTTGAATCATGTGGAGTGCATGTCTTAGAATTAGAAGATGGTACCATGGTTCACATGCTAGCAGAAAGGAGATATCCTCTTACAAGAGATCTGATGGTCAGAATGCTAGAACATGGTATTGAAGTTGAAGATGAAAATGAAACAGCTCTCATGGTCATTGAGTTGTTCATCAAATGGACAACCTTAGCAGATGATAATGCATGATTTCTGGTATGATCTTTATTGTATATATTTTTTGAATAATAAGTACTTTATTTAAAAGTACTGCTGGACAAACAATACTTTATCAAAGTACTGCTTGCAGTCAAAATTCAGTAAAGTCTTTAATAAAATAGCAATTTTTGTAAAAGTGCAAAATACTTTTTGAAGCACAAATTAACAGCAACAAATTGTTTTGAGAAACACATGGTGTTAGTACTTGTACTACACAACAAATGGTATTCAACTCACCATGTTTAACAGACAAGAAAGAGTTTGACTCATCATGAGGGTACGGCTCTGATGTGATAATCAAATCCATTTTTAGTTGACAATTTACTAAAAATTGTATGGTTTTCAACTCACCATATCTGAAATAGTGAAGAGTTGGCTAGTCCACAAGATAATGGCTTGTGGTAAAGGCTGTGGAAAATCCATTTGTTTGGTAATTAGTTCACCTTGGTAGTGATTGTACTAAAAGAACTAACTAGTCCAAAAGCAAACGGCTCTTGGTAAAGACTAAACAAATCCGTTGATAGCTGATGATTTGCTAAAAATCATATGGTTATCAATGTACCATGGTTTACTAACCTAAACATTGGCTACTCCAGAGTTAATGGCTTTGGTAAAGAGACATTAAAATCCATTAGTTTTCAATGATTCACCTCTCACAGGAGTTTACACACCTGGATGTGATGAGAATAGACTAAAACTTTATGATATGATGTACATTTTGCCATATGTTGCTGAGTAGCTGAGAAGATTAAGTTGCTGTGAAGATAAATATTGAAGATAAAGATTGCTATTGCTGACAAAGATCACTTTGATGATGACAAAACAAACACAGTAAGTACAAGACAAAGATGTTAGAGTTCGGAGTCACATGGATAGGACAAGACAGATGATAAAGTTACAATCTTTCCTTGAAGACAAAGATGCTAAAGTAATATGGCATGGATTAAAGAGGAAGACAAAGAAACTTGAAATCAAGCAAGTAGAATTCAAGTTAGGGGAGGATTGTTGGGATATAAAGTCTAAGTACTAATGAAAGTCAAAGTACTGCTGAAGTTTAAAGTCAAAGTACTGCTGAAGATATAAAGTCAAAGTACTGCTCGAATGGAAACAAGTCAAAGTGCTGCTAATGTAAAAGGACTGACATGCAAATCATGTAAAACGTTTAAGGATTATTGTGTAAATCAAGAATGTTCTAAGTAGAGTTAGTTTACTTGTCGTTCAAGTATTGTAAACCGACTAGGGTTTTCCTTATGCCTATAAAAGGATCCCTAGGTTGGCATTAGAGATATACGATTTTAGAGATACATGCAAGTTTGATATTAGAGTTATTAGGGTTGTTAGTGAATCTGTGTTCAAAGCAGGTTCAAAGTTTTAATATAATCAAAGTTCTTTGATAATTCTTCTTAGCTTTGTTGAAGTAGATTCCGCATACTTAACAGAGTTATTCAGTGTTTCATTGTTAGTAGTTTAGGATTTATCCAAGATTACTAAACCCTTACAAGCTACATAGTTAGTTTGGTCAGAGTATATCGATCCAACATTTTTGAAGTAAGTCCTTGAATCGAGTCCATGCCTCGTAGAGGGTTTCGCCTTGACGTTGTTGGAACGCCAAAATGTCATTCCTTATCTTTGTGGTTCTTCCCGGTCGGAAAAATTGAGTAAGGAAGCGAGTGGTGAAATTATCCCAAGAGGTGATGGATCCTGCGGGTAGACGTTCTAACCATTGACTAGCTTGGTCTCGCAGAGAGAATTGGAAGAGACGTAATCGGGTAGTCTCTCGAGTGTCAACATCAAGGTCTATGGAATCTACGATCTTAAGGAAGTCCTTGAGGTGTTGATTTGGATCTTCGGAACGAAGTCCATGGAATGCACATCCGCTTTGCACCAACCGGATGGTGTCGGATCGCAAGGGAGACACATTGGCTCCTTGGGTGAGCTCAATGGTGTTTTGATAGCCTTGGTGGCTAGGACGGGAGTATTCTCCTAGAGTACGGGCTCTAAGAGGTGGGTTTTGTTGTGGTGGGTTGTTGGGATCAAGGATGTTACCACCTTCCATGATGTCGGATGGTAATGGTTACGAACAAAAACACAAAGAAAAAAAAAGATAGACTAAAGAAAACCTAGAAAAATAAAAATAAAAAACTCACTAGAAGGGATTCTAATGAGTAGACCTAAGTAAAAATAAAATTTTCAACCTAAACTATAACTATACCACGGTAGCGGCGCCAAAAACTTGATGCGTGGGTTTTGCAACCTTTGCACTTAGGTTTTACCTCTCAAGGGATCTTGAGAAGCTTACAACCCCCACCAGTCAGTGTACCTGACCGATGTAGTATAGTGAAGTGGCAAGTACCAGGGGATTGATCGTTCTCTCGGGAAATAGTGTCGTTAGGCTTGAAAAGCTACTCTAATTAGGTCTAAGAGTTGAGGGATGATTCTTTTTGTATTTTTATGTTTTATGAAAGCAAGTAAAAATCTCAGTTTTTGGAAGAGTGGGCGAAATTAGTTGCTAGCCAACTAACCCAAATAACTACTTTTGCAAATAAAATAAAATAACAAGAAAAAGTAAATGGTTGTGAAACTTATATAAGAGAAATATGTGTTTACTTAGATTTCCTTACTCCCTAGCTATCTTTTATATGTTAATTGGTTTGTTGTAGTTGTGTGGATGACGGGTTGTATTCCTTTAAACCATTCGTAGGGCCGTGTACGATCTTCCCTAACTCTATAAGCTCCTACTTCACTCCTATGTCGAGCCGACTAAAAGCTCCTAACATGGGATCACTAGAATTCGCTCATGCATTAAATACAACCAAATAATCGTAGTACACATCCGATTCATGTTTCTTAAGACGTTCAAGCAAGTTACCGTATAGGAGGTTAGCCAGTTTTCTTAAGCCTAACATCGACTTCACCCACCCACAATAATCACAAGCAAACCAACAACATATAATCAATAGCTAGGTTTCATTAGATCTAAGCAAACACAATAAAGACCTAGCCTAGCATGTTAATTGAAAGACAAGCATAAGATATAATCACACAATACATAGACATATTGAATGATTTGGAAAGGACTTATCTTCAATTAAGCATCCAAGTTTCAAGGGTGGAAAACCCTAAAAAATACAGTAGAAAAACGAGCTAGGGTTTCTTCCCAAAAGTTGCACACTCATGAATGAAAATTAGACGAATATATATAGAATTTACAATATGACGGCGTCACCTTATAGGGTGTGACGCCGTCACCTCACCGCCAAAACACTATTCGGATTGCTCAGATCCACTTCTGACGCCGTCCCCTTCTAATCTTCTCAGGGCCGTCTCTCTTTGTGACAAAACGTGACGACCTACATCTTGTAACACGTGACGCCGTCACATATTAAATCTCCAAAATCTTTCTGGGGCGTCTAGTGTAAAAATCATCCACCTTGTTGTCAAAGCGTGACGCCGTCACCTGGTAGAGCGTGACGCCGTCAGGTACATTTTCCAGCATATTTTGAGACTTTGTCGTTTTCTTCACTTTTATGCTACAAAAACGTCCAAAATGCTTCCTTTTCCAGAATTCATCTCCAAAGTACCTAAAATGACAAAAGGAATGATTTAAGGCAATATTTGATCAAATAATTACGGATTAGGGCTTAAATGACCCCCTAAAAGCATAACACTTTTCGCCTCATTACAGATCCCCACTTGGATACAGCACCTGCAATCAATACTACCAGTACAAACCATGTTAATAATGGCAGTGAGTTAGAGAAGCTTGATTTCACCTTACAAGCTGATCTCAATGAACCTGTCATACCAGAACCTGCTATTAGTGATGTTCCTGATGAAGGATTTTTACTGAAGCTTCCTATGATGTAGAGGGTGTGATCACTGACTTCAACAACCTTCCAACAGAAGTTGATGTAAGTTCTGTTCCCATACTAAGGATTCACAATGTTCATCCTAAGAGTCAAATCCTTGGCAATCCTAAGTCAGCTGTTTAAACAAGAAGACAAATACAACAACAACTTGGATCTCATGCACTCATCAGCTTTATTCAGAAACAACAAAGGAACAACCACAAAGATCAACAACACTGCCTTTTTGCATGTTTTCTCTCTCAAAAGGAACCTACCAAAGTCTCTGATGCTTTGGATGATGAGAGTTGGGTTGAAGCCATGCAAGAAGAGCTGTTGCAGTTCAAATTGCAACAGGTGTGGGTTCTTGTAGATCTACCTCATGGAGCTAAAGTTATTGGCACAAAGTGGGTCTTCAGGAACAAAAGAGATGAAAGAGGTGTGGTTGTCAGAAACAAAGCTAGATTGGTGGCTCAAGGATACAGGCAAGAAGAAGGCATAGACTATGATGAAGTTTTTGCTCCTGTGGCTAGAATTGAAGCCATTAGATTATTCTTGGCCTATGTATCCTACATGGGATTCACTGTATATCAAATGGATGTCAAAAGTGCCTTTCTCTATGGCAAAATTACAGAAGAAGTATATGTCTCTCAACCTCCTGGTTTTGTTGACCCTGCTCATCCTAAGAAAGTATACAAGGTGATCAAAGCACTTTATGGACTCCATCAAGCTCCTAGGGCTTGGTATGAAACACTCTCCTCATTCCTTGAAGATAATGGATACAAGAGAGTGGTCATTGACAAAACCTTGTTCGTTAAGAAGGCTAGGAAAGACATTATACTTGTGCAGGTTTATGTAGATGACATCATTTTTGGTTCAAACAAAAGGGCTTGGTGTGAAGAATTTGAGGCATTGATGAAAGGAAAGTTTAAAATGAGCTCAATGGGAGAACTCACTTTCTTTCTTGGTTTGCAAGTCAAACAACAGTCAGATGGACTATTTATATCACAAGAAAAGTATGTTGCTGACATACTTAAAAAGTTTGACTTTGCAAATGTCAAAACTGCAGTCACACCTATGGAGAACAGAGTACCCTTAACTAAGGATGAAGATGCTGCAAATGTGGATGTCCATCTCTACAGATCAATGATTGGCTCTCTTATGTATCTAACAGCCTCTAGGCCAGATATTATGTTTGCTGTATGTGCTTGTTCCAGGTTTCAGCTCAATCCCAAGACTTCACATCTTCATGCTGTGAAAAGAATCTTTAAGTACCTCAAAGGCAAACCTAATTTGGGGCTTTGGTATCCCAAAGATTCATCTTTTAACCTGGAAGCTTATTCAGACAGTGATTATGCTGGAGCAAGTCTTGATAGGAATTCCACAACTGGAGGTTGTCAATTCCTAGGCAGAAGGTTAATTTCATGGCAGTGCAAGAAGCAGACCATCGTAGCCACTTCTACTACTGAAGCTGACTATGTGGCTGCTGCAAATTGCTGTGGTCAGGTACTATGGATTCAAAATCTAATGCTAGATTATGGTCTGAACTTCATGAATACTAAAATATTGATTGATAATGAAAGCACCATATGCATTGTCAAAAATCCAGTATATCACTCTAGGACCAAACACATAGAAATCAGGCATCACTTTATTAGAGATGGTTTTGAAAAGAACCTCATTAAAGTGGAAAAGATTCACACTAATTTCAATGTAGCTGATTTGTTAACAAAAGCATTTTATGGACCAAGGTTTAACTACTTAGTGGTCAATATTGGAATGATAAACCCATAGCTACATTTAAGGGGAGGTTAAATGTAAAGTGTATAATTGGTTGGAAGTTTAGTGGTAGTTAAAACTGGTCACTTAGAATTAATACGGGTAGGTTATTTGGTGTTAATTCTGGTTGTATATATATGCTTGTATATTTGGTTTCTACTAATCATTTCAGGTTTCCAAGGACTCAAGTATTAGCACAAGTTGTCTTTGGGATGTAAGTTTTGCTAAAATACTTTATCGTTTGTTAAGTCTGGTGAGAAAATCTTTAAGTCTGGTTGACTATTTTTAAGTCTGGTAGTGTTAATTTGTAATTAATACTTTACCGTTGTGACTGATCACCCGCATAATGACTTTTACTGTTTCAATCTAACCGTTATCAAACCAAATGGGTATATAAATGAATAAAATTGATTTACTTTTCATCTTTATTCCCTATATCCTAACAAGTAAAAAGTCTCTCAAAAAGTCAACCTTACACTATTTTCAACCAGTACAAATCTCATCTCACCAGTACTTACATGGATTTGCTTGCATATAGTGCTCGACATAATCAAGTGGGTTATTTAAAGAAGTCATCAAAAAGTCAAGGCTTTGATTAAATACTTACGTTTTTAAATCATTCTTATATAAGGTATGCTTTGACTTGTAATCCCACTGTTTATGATTCCTTGGTAAAACAGTTTTGGCACACTGCTAGTGTTGAAACTCTTCCAAATGGAAATCAACAACTAAGGGCAACCATTGACAATGTTGCTTATATTATTACTGAAGCATCAATTCGAGAATGTCTTCATTTAACTGATGCTTTAGGGGATTTTAAGTTGCCACATAAATTTCTTGTTGATGGTATGAAATATATTGGATATCCCATTGGTACAAACCTCAAATTCCTAAAACGAAATCCTTCACCCCAATGGAGATTCCTAGTACACCATTTACTTTAATGTTTAAGTTCTAAGAGTGGAGGATGGGATCAATTTGATACCAAAATTGCTTCTGCCATGATCTGTCTTTCTCTTGGAAGAACTTTTAATTTTTCTAAGTTGATCTTTACTGGAATGGTGGCTAATGTAGATAATCAACATAAGTTTTTGATGTACCCTCGGTTTCTACAAATGGTTTTAAACATTGAGACAGTAAACAAAACTATTTACTCTGTCAAATGTCTCAAAGCAAAGGTTTTTGGCAATATGAAAAGTGGATTTATAGGGGATGACAAGCCATTATCTGTGGCTATGTTGTTTGCTTCTTCTAACCCTTGTGCAGGTTCTTCAAGGCCATCTGATGCTCAGTTTGCTCCAGTGCATACTCTTGAACTCAGTTCCTCTGCATCACAACATTCCCCTCATACAACGTCTCCCATCATGACTATGGATGATGTTTTGCAGTTGGTTCCTACACTTCTTGAACGTATAAATGGATTGGAGCAACAACTAACCATGACAAATAAGAAGGTACAAAAGTTGGAGCATGCTTTAGCAGAACTTGGAGTTTCTTTACCTGATTCTGAAGATGCAGAATCTGAAAATTCATCCAAACAAGGGGGTATTGGTCACAAACAACTGAAAGTGAATCCTTAGAAGATACAGCTGTTAGTTCTCCTGGACTAGAAGATGCAGAGTTGATCATTAACCTAAGTCAAAGTCAGAGGCAAAGGACAATGTTAAGGGAAAGATCTGTGGCCAAAGAGACTGCTCAACCTAGCATTGGTCAGAGGAAAGGAAAACAAATTGCTAAATCAATCTCTATGCCTAAGAAATCAAAGAAACAAGTTAGACAAGAGGCAGCAAGTTATATTGAGATTGATAAACTTTTGCAACAAGATGCAAGTCAGATACAACCTCTGAAAAAGTATAAGAAGGGTTTAAAATTTATGAAACCTTGAATATGTTTGAATGAATTCTCAGGGTAAATGGATTTTTGAGAAAAATAACACTTGGTGGAAGTGCCTTGCACTGACACAACAAATGGTTATCAGTCCACTATGCCTAACCCACATAAGGACTGGCTAATCCAAGAGCAAACGGCTCTAGGTAAAGATATCTCAAATCCGTTTATGGCTGACAATTTGCCAAAAATTGTATGGTATTCAACTCACCATATCTGTTATAGTGAAGAGTTGACTAGCCTACAAGGTTATGGCTTGTGGTAAAGGCAGTGGAAAACCATAATTGGTAATCAACTCACCAAGATGATGACTGTATTTCATCAAAGAGTTGGCTAGTCCAAAAGCAAACGGCTTTTGGTAAAGACAAATCAAATCCATTGATAGCTAATGGTTTGCTACGAATCATATGGTTATCAATGTACCATAGTATCATACTAAAACATTGGCTACTCCAGAAGTGATGGCTATCTGGTAAAGAGACATCAAATCCATTAAATTTTCAATGATTCACCTCTCACAGGAGTTCACACACCTGGAAGTGATGAGAATAGTATGAAACTTTTGATTTGATGTACACATTGTAAATGTTGTTGCAAAGATCAGATGGTAATAAAGATTTGAAGGTTGCTGCAAAGATTTCAAGATTCAACAAAAGTTGCAGCTCAACAATAATTCCAAAGGAGCTTATATTCAAAATCCTCAAAACATTTCTGAAGAAAGGAACTTGAAGATCATGGAGCATGAAGATCAAGTTAGGGGAGGATTGTTGGGAATTATTTGTAACAGACTTAAAAGTCTGAATAGCTTAGTTAAGTCGGGTAGATAGTTAAGTCTGCCAGTACTAAGTTAAGTCTGGCCAGTGATAGTTAAGTCTGTTTATGTTAGTTCAGTTAAGTCAGTTTTGCTGAACAAGTTAGATAAGTTAGGAGATATTATAGGAAAGGATACGCACACGGTTAGATATCTTAGGAGAAGATATGCATGTATCCTTTCACACGTTTGTAGAATTAGGGTTTCCTTGTAGTATAAAAGGAACCCTAAGGCATTGAGTTCTATGCCAAGTTTTCTAAAAGTTAATAGAATATAAAGTTAGCAATTCCTTGTGTTGTTCTTACTGCTTGTGTTAATATTCCGCGTTAACATCAAGTATACATTGTTTAGAGTTTCTCATATAGATAGTTTGGATTTATCTAATGTATCTATTGTCTTACAAAGGTTGCTTAGATCCAAAACTTTGGACCTACAGTAATGATGACGACATTAGAGATGCTCTTAAGATTTTTATGAGGTCACAATTGTCCTTGGTACATGTCGAAGACTTCCAAATGGGAGTTGAAAGCCTACAAAGAAAGGTCAACCTCACACATCCGATGATTACTTTTCCTGGAATTGAAGAACACGAGCCATGGACATGCATTGAGAGTCCCTTGTTCAAGCTCGGTATTGTTTATGAAAATGCATCGGGAGTTAAGAGGATGATCATCTCTAATGAGATCCCGAAGTTCAGCTCTGGTACATTAAAATGGGTTCTTAAGGGTATTAATGATTTGTTGAACCGAAGTCGAACAGTGACTTGTTTGATTGATGAAGATCAAGGTGCAAAACTGGGATTGATGGCTCAGTTTATTGATAAAAGATTTAGACTTCGAACGATCTGGAGATTCATGGAGAAATGCGTTGGATATCGAAGATAAAGTCGAAAGGAAGCCCATAAATAGAAGACCCGAATGATCTACCCTTAGGGGGAGATTGTTGGAACAAGAAAAGTGTAAATCATTTGTTAGGGAATTCTATTTATATTTTGTTATAGAATAGGGTAATGTTGTGCAATAGTTATGAGACATGCGACATAAAATACCTATCGCGGTCCTTGTATTTCCGCGATAGTATGCTTGGCTAAGTGTAAGGGTATAAATACCCCCTACCTCATGGGAAATGAGGTGTGTGTTCTTAACTATCAATGCAAGACTTTCCTTCTTTTCTCTCGTTTCTCTCTCTTCTCTAAAGTGTTCACACCCACTTTATCTCTCTAAGATTATACTAGTGTAGACGTGATATTTTTGGAACAACAGCTCAGCCTCCGAAATACTGTATGAACATTGCTTTAACAGGCTCCAGCCTGAGATAAGAAGTATGATGGTCCTGGCCGCAGTACCTCTTATCGGATTCGGTGGTAACGTCATATGGCCAATAGGACAGATAACACTCCAGGTAAAAATAAGCGACGAAGAGCACGTCGCCTCCGCATGGATGAAATTCTCCATAGTAAGGTCACACTCACCTTACAACGGAATTATAGGGTGACCGGGGGTACGAAAAATACAAGCGGTTCCATCAACGGCACACGGCATGTTGAAATTCCCAGTTGAAGGAGGAGCACTCATACTGCGGAGTAGCAAAATCATCCCGCTTATATGTGCAATGGTTTCCGAGCCAATAGACAAAACCCCCGTGGCCGACCCCCCAGCAGAAGAAAGGATCAAAGTCGTAATTCACCCGGAACATCCGGATCAAACAGTGACAATAGGCTCCACTCTCACAGAGGAAGGCCGAACAAAACTATGTGAGTTGCTATGAAGAAATTTGGACGCGTTTGCTTGGTGTCCAGCGGACATGACGGGAGTCCCGCGGCATATAGCAGAGCACCGCCTCAACATCCACGAAGGATATGCCCCAATAAGACAAAAGAAATAAGGCCAGGCCCCAAAAAGAAACAAAGCAATACGGGAAGAAGTGGAAAAGCTTGTCGAAGCAGGCATCATGAAAGAAGTACATTACCACAGTTGGTTAGCCAATCCCGTAATGGTTAAAAAACACGATGATAGCTGGAGAATGTGCATTGACTTCAAAGACCTAAATAAAGCCTGCCCCCATGAATGTTACCCGCTACCAGAGATAGACTGGAAGATAGAATCCCTCTGCGGATATCGCTTCAAATGCTTCCTGGATGCGTACAAAGGATACCATCAAATACAAATGCCTGAGGAGGATGAGGAAAAAATAGCGTTCATTACCAACGAAGGCATATTCTGCTACTCTAAAATGCCATTCGGACTAAAGAATGCTGGAGCAACATACCAACGGTTAGTAGACAAAGCCTTCTTCAAACAGATTGGGAGAAATCTAGAGGTATATGTGGATGATTTAGTAGTAAAAAGCCGCACAGAAAATGATATTATCATGGATGTGGAAGAAACGTTTAAAAGTATTAATATGAAATTGAACCCCAAAAAATGTACTTTCAGAGTGGAGGAAGGAACATTTTGGGTTACACCATCAGCACCAAAGGCATACAAGACTGCCCTGATAAAGCGGAAGCGGTCACCAACCTCCCCTCTCCCAAGTGTTTAAAAGAAGTGCAAAGACTAAATTGGAAGTTAGCAAGCCTGAACCGGTTCCTTTCAAAATCAGCAGAAAAGTCATTACCTTTCTTCAAGACACTCAAGAAGTGCACAAAGAAAAGCGACTTTCACTAGACAAAAGAAGCAGAGGAAGCGTTCCAACAAATGAAAAAAGTAATAACCGACCTCCCAACGTTAACATCACCAATAGAAGGAGAAGAATTAATCGTTTACCTAGCGGCTGCTATAGAAGCGGTAAGTGCGGTACTAATGACAAAAAGNTCACTAGACAAAAGAAGCAGAGGAAGCGTTCCAACAAATGAAAAAAGTAATAACCGACCTCCCAACGTTAACATCACCAATAGAAGGAGAAGAATTAATCGTTTACCTAGCGGCTGCTATAGAAGCGGTAAGTGCGGTACTAATGACAAAAAGGGAGGAAAAGCAAATACCAATTTACTTTGTGAGCCGTGCCTTGAGAGGCCCGGAGTTCAACTATACGCCAATGGAAAAACTAGTGTTAGCCCTGGTGCATGCCACCAGGTGCCTCAAAAGATACTTCCAAGCGCACACCGTGGTTTTAATTACGGATCAACCAATCAAGCAAATCCTATCGAAACCAGAGGTAGTAGGAAGACTACAAAAATGGAGCATTGAACTGGGAGGATATGATATACACTATCGACCAAGAGTCTCAGTCAAGGAACAAATCTTGGTGGACTTCATAGTGGAATGACCAGAAGATGATTCCAGAAGTGAACCAATGGAAGAAGAAAAGCCGCCAGAGCCCTGGAAACTATTCACGGATGGATCTTCATGCGCGGATGGTTCTGGGGCAGGGCTGGTGCTCATCAGCCAAGAGGGAGAGGAGTTCACCTATGCCCTAAGGTTCACATTTAAAGCAAGTAACAAAGAATCAGAATACGAAGCCCTTTTAGCTGGACTAAGGATAGCTGTACAAATGGGCGTTGAAAATTTGCAAGTAAACGTTGATTCGCGACTTGTCGTAAATCAAGTCAATGGATCTTACGTTGCAAAAGAAACTGAAATGATTCAATACTTAGAAAAGGCCAGGGAACTGGTAGGTATCTTCAGGATATTTTCGATCCAGCAGATCCCAAGGAGCGAAAACAAGAAAGCTGACGCCCTGAGCAAAATGGCATCTACTACCTTCGCGCACTTAAGCAAGCAAGTGTTGGTAGAGGAGCTAAACAAAAAATCATAGATGAAATGCAAGTGTTAGCCATAGTCGAAGAAGAAGGAGACACCTGGATGACTCCAATCTACGAATATATAACAAAAGACTTGCTACCAGCGGAGCAGAAGAAAGCTAACGCGATAAAAAGAAAATCGCAGCGATTTGTTGTCATAAAGGAAATCCTCTATAAGAAATCCTTCCTTGGACCATGGTTGTTCTGTGTCGGACCGCGACAGGCGGAATACGTGTTACGGGAAATCCACGAAGGATCTTGTGGCATGCATGCTGGAACAAGGTCTGTAGTGGCAAGAGCTTTAAGAACTGGCTACTACTGGCCAACAATGCATAAGGACGCAAGAAAGCTAATTCTCGCGTCCCAAGATTGTCAAGTTCACAAGCCGATCCCATGACACCCGCAACAAAACCTAACGCCAGTTACTTCCCCGTGGCCATTCTACAAATGGGGCATTGATATAGCCAGACCCTTCCTGGAGGGACCAGGCAAGGTCAAATTCCTAATCATAGCAATTGATTACTTCACTAAGTGGATAGAAGCAAAATCTGTTGCAACCATAACAGGCCAACAGGTAAAGAAATTTGTATGGGAAAACATTGTATGCAGATTTGGACTCCCCGGAGTAATCATATCTGACAATGGAAAGCAATTCTGTGACAACCCATTCAAAGACTGGTGTGAAAAACTACACATCCAACAACGCTTCGCTTCAGTTAAACACCCACAAGGGAACAACATGGTGGAAAGGGCCAATCGAAGCCTAGGGGAAGGGATTAAGGCACGACTAGGCGAAGACAACAAAAACTGGATAGAGGAACTACCACACGTCCTATGGGCCAACGAACAATGATTAAATCCAGCAATGGAGACACCCCGTTCGCTTTAACATATAGAACAGAGGCAGTCATCCCAGCAGAGATAGGCATGCCGACGTGGAGGTGACAGAAGTAGACACAAACCAAAATGATGAAGACCTGGAAATCAACCTGGATATTCTCGAGGAATGAAGAGGACAGACAGCCATCCGCGAAGCAAAAAGAAAATCGAAGATGGAAAAACACTACAACTCCAGGGTCCGCAACAATAGCTTCAAACCAGGGGATCTAGTGTATCGGAACAACGACGCAAGCCATGCGAAAGACACTGGAAAACTAGGGCCCAAACGGGAAGGACCATATGTGGTCTCAGAAGCATTGGGAAAAGGAGCATACAAACTAAAAGAAAAAAATGGAACTATGATGAGGCGAAAATTGTTACGCTTTTAGGGGGTCATTTAATCCCTAAATCGTTATTTTATGATCAAATATTGCCTTAAATCGTTCCTTTTGTCATTTTAGGTACTTTTGGGAGGAATTCTGGAAAACATTGCATTTTGGACTTTTTTGGAGCATAAAAGTGAAGAAAACGACAAAGTCTCAAAACATGCTGGAAATCCTACCTGACGGCGTCAGGAGTTAAAAGCTGACGCCGTCACTAGAAGACAAAGGAGTTGGATTCAGACTTTACCAGACACCCAAGTGAAGAATTGAGAACTTTACACCTGACGGCGTCAGGTGTTACAAAGTCCAGGCCGTCAGGTGTATTGCTAACAAGAGACGGCCCATGATGCAGGTTTTACTGACCAGGTTTTAATATTTATATTAGTCTCGTTTACCTAAGGTCTACCTTTATGTACTAACGGACAGTGTATCCGATCGTGTGTGGTATAGCTAGTTGGTAAAGCCGAGGTCGTCCCAAGAGCTAAGTGTGTGGAAATTATCTAAGTTCGTGTCACGTTTAAAAGGGGGTTTTATGATTGAAAGATTAATTAAACTAAGAAAAGTAAATAACAAGACAAATAAAATAAATATATGACAGATCAATAAGAGAGAAGTAATGTTAGCCTAATTACTACTCTTGTTATCATTATGACTAGTTTTCTTAATGGTGCATCCTATCATATCGTCTGGGGATTTAATTCATTTCGGATCAGAGGGTTAAATAACCAACGTCTATATTACACCTTGTCCTATCCAAAACTATTGTAAAGCCTTGGGTTCATCGGTACGAAAATGTAAGAGTCATTAAGTGCCTCTACTAACATGGACAAGTCTAATGAATGCGGCATGGTCAGATCTTACACCCCTCTAACTCCGTTAAGTGTCTAGCATCGGTAGGTGGTCCTAGGGTTAATTCGTACGTGTATGGTGATATTGCTATCACCAAGTCACATCCCTAGCGACTTGCTTCCTAGGGTTAATTCCAAAAGTCTCTAGGGAACAACCAATGCTAATCACTACTGGAACTATAGTGTCCCAAGCCTCGCCATGAAAGTATACAAACAATAGATAATAGATGCTTAGAAAACTAAATCAAAATAATAACAATTTCATAACTAGGCTAACACCAAGAGCTGTTTTGCCACTCATATTCATAATTGCAGAAAAACAAGTTTGAGTTAATACAATTCTAAAAATGAATCGAATACAAACTCGGAATTAGGGCTGGTATTTATAGGCCCGACTTTGTTACGGCGTAGCCGATTGGATTGCTACGCCGTAACCTTTGTAAATTAGTGTTACGCCGTAGCTTGATCAAATGCTACGAGCGTAATGTCTTGATGAGGCTTCCTACGGCGTAGTTGTTAGGGTTGCTACGCCGTAACTTCTTCCTTGGCCTTGTTAGTTCCTCTCGACCTCAAATTGGGGCTTACGTCGTAGCTGGAGAGTTGTTTACTCCGTAGAGCCCTTTAGTGGTTCATTACGCCGTAGCCGTAGGACAGGCTACGCCGTAGTCTTCATAAATTCCTTCTTACGGCGTAAGTAGATGACCCTTTACGCCGTAATCTTCATAAAGTCTTGCTACGGCGTAGGTAGATGAACCTCTACGCCGTAGTGAGTGCAGAATCCATAATTTCCACATATTTGCTTCTAAGTCCTTCCATTTCCGCGTATGTTCGTTCTTTTACTCATCTTTACCCTGAAACCAAAATAGGAAGAAATAAGAGTATATATTCTTCATACAAATAGAAAAGATGAGCATTTTAGGGGGAAATTAACACTTAAATCATGGGTAAATTTGACGTCATCAAATATCCCCCCACTTGAACTCTACTTGCCCTCAAGTAGACCTTATTAGAATAATTCTCAAAAAGATATCCCCCATGAATTTGGAGAATATGAATTTAAAAACTCCCTATGCTAGAATATATCAAAGCCGAACACCTCACAAAATTGGAACAAACACTCACATCTCTCTCCTAATCTAAGTGTTAATTTCGGGGTGATCACTCAACGCACAGTCATAGAATGTATTCTATCATAGGCCTGGCAGTTACACAAATCTCTACCACTAGAGCTAAGGTCGAAACAATTCTTAAAGGCAATATTGGGTGAACACATATAAGGCTTTTGGGTGTAGCGTTGTTACTAACATACTATGGCAAAGGCGACAAAGGCAATGGTACATGACCGGAACGCCGAGCAAGACACCAATCACTGCTCAAATCCCTTACCTAAGCATGATTCACAACTAAAGGGTAGGATAAGACATGGGATGCACAATAATGGTGTAAAATGAAAAAGAAAGCAAATAGTCTTAGCCTATAACCGAGTTGCTACCACTTGCCGTTCATCCAAAGTCCAAGTTTCAAAACGCAAGAATTGGATCATGTAAAAAGTGCGTGCCATTAGAGGACGTCATGATGGGCACCTCACTTGGTCTTTATGTTGGTGATTAAGAACCAACAACTTCATTCTTCAAATATGATCGAAGTGGCCTCTTCGATACTAATTCCTTCAAAGCTCTTATTACGGTGCTATACAAAGTTGCACCAATGATAACATATCTACATACGGAAATTCACATTTTTTTTCATAACTATATCCCCCCACTTGGGATAAACAATACATGTACGGTAGTGGGTTTTCTCATGATCTTCAATGATTTGTTTTCAACGTAGGTGTGATTCTTGAATCTCTTGACTTGGACCTCAAACTAGAACAAGTGGCAACTTCCCAACCATAAACTAAGACTACACGGTAGGCTAAGGTGTATAGGTGTATCGAAACAATATGGGTAAGAAACGAAAGGATAGGCACAAAACTGTGTATCTAGGGGTATCTTGCACTAAAGGTGAGTGCAACAAAGGGTTTAACACGGGGGTCAGATAGTCAATGTGACTAATCGATAAACACACACATAAAGGTTATTTGGGTGATAATCCTAAAATATTGCCTTCTTAAAAAGTTTCTTCCAAATGTATCAAGAAATCCCAATACACTACTCGTAAATGGTTTCAAAATGATGTAAAAGCCAAGTTTTAAAGTTTACAAACTACCGGCACACTCATAATTTTGGTGGATTTGGGGTAAAACAGGGGAAACTGAAATAGGTTAAACCTCACCATGTATTAAGGGTTAATGTGCTCGGCTAAGGTCCATTGTAGTTAGGTTCGTAAAAACATGTCAAAAGTTTTAAAAGTGGAATAATTTTTCAAAATAAACTAGAAAAATGGGGCAAGATAAAGTTCAAGTATATAATTCTACTCCCGTCCCCCCACTTGAGTTGTACAAAGTCCCTTTTTTACGTAAAATAAAAATAAAGAGGAAAAGTAGAATTAGAACGAGAACTTCCCTGAAATTCGCTCTTGAAAATGGTAGAAGGATCATGTTGAAAAACGTGCCTTCGCTTCGCCTAAAGAGCAAACTTCAATTCCCTGGAATCACACAACTACCAATAGCATAAAACCTAAAAAGAAAAATAAAAAATAAAGAAAAACCTAACTCACTTTCGTAGGAATCACGGTTGCATTTAGCGTATGCAACAAGCCTTTTAAACCACTTGGTGTCCCAAGTGGACGAGTGAAGTCTCGTGAGGGTTTACGGGAACACACCCACAAAGTTCATTTAAAAACTAATACAAGTTTAAATAATGTTTTGTAAAAATAAAAAGCATTTTTAAGGTTCAGAAGGTAGCTACGGCGTAGCTAAAATGGGGTGCTACGCCTTAGTTGCTGATTTTTTCCCGAATGACACTTGGGGGTTGCTACGGCATAGTCAGTGGAGGAGCTACGCCATAGCAAAGGTCTGGAGAATTTTTCTTGGTGCAAAAGACCAAAAATTAGTTCCCCATCACAATGCTTCCTTTAGTACCTGCAAATTATTAGTACAAAACATACCAAACCAACAAAATAAAGAAAAATGAAAAGGAAAAGGATAATTCGGGTTGTCTCCCGAAAGAGGACTTTTGTTTATTATCGAGTATTTAAGTTAGACTCACTGCCACGCCCTTCAAGCAGGATCTAGGGCATTCTTGCCCTTGTTCTTGTTCCATGGAGTTGGCGAGTGGTCCCAAACATTAGGAGCGATATATGGCGTCATACTATACTGATCTTCAACTAAGAAGTTAGCCTTGACCCATTCGTCATGATATTGCATCTCTATTTGCTTATTTAGTGGTTTATCTCCGAACTTCACCTTTATCCAATTATCAAATGATATACCATGGTAACTTACTTNCATTAGGAGCGATATATGGCGTCATACTATACTGATCTTCAACTAAGAAGTTAGCCTTGACCCATTCGTCATGATATTGCATCTCTATTTGCTTATTTAGTGGTTTATCTCCGAACTTCACCTTTATCCAATTATCAAATGATATACCATGGTAACTTACTTGATTTCTCTTGTTTGCGTTAAAACATGCCCATTCGTTACGTTTGGCCAGATTTAGTTCGGGCATCCTTCCTCCATCACATTCTTCTTTGCAAGGATCACATGTAGGCCAAGCTTGGGTTGTTCCTCTATATGTCATAATGGCGGGCGTACAATGGTGAACTGTCCATTCTACCTTTTCGTTCAAATTAGCATTCATGAAATGGACTTGAAACCATGTTTTGTTGATAATCCGCTCATCTTCAAAACACCACCAACCCTTCGCTTCCTTCTTTAATCTCCTAATTCTAAACATTCCCCCTCCATTACAATTTTCGACAATGGGATCACACGTAGGAAGGGTTATTTTTGACCCGTTGACCATGGTTGCTGATGGTTCACAACAGTGAAGTTTCGCTGCAACAGTCACCGGTCCTCCTTCCTCATCTCCCGTTTCCAATCTCTCATTCTCTACATCAGTGTCATCCCAAAAAGATTCGTCATCCGGATATGAGTTGACTTCTTGCTCATATTTAGAGCACAATGGGGTTGTATAAGAGAACACGTCATCAGAGATTTGAAGTATTGGTGAGATTTCTTCTCCTATTTGATCAGCCTTGCAAGAACTTGCTTCCTCTTTATGCAAAATCGAGGAGACCATAGCCATATTAAACACAATCCTCTCATCATATACTCCAAACGATATCTCTTTCTTAAACACGTCTATTTTGGTGTGTGCAATAGCGAGAAACGGTCTTCCTAGAATTAGGTCCTCCTTAGGAATGTTAGCCATGTCAATAACTACAAAATCCGCAGGGAATAAAAATTTGTTGATCTTAAGGATGACATTATCTACTATCCCGATAGGGCTCATTTTAGTAGTGTCAGCCATTTCGACCCGTAAACTAGTTTTCCTGAGGCTTGTTAGTTTAAGGGATAGGAATAAAGATAATGGCATAATGTTGATACTAGACCCCAAATCGGCTAATGCAAATAAGTCAAAGTTACCAATTTTGCAGGGCACCACAAAGCTTTCTGAGCTATCCTCCTTCTTTGGTAATTGGCAAGGCATCTTTTCATTAGGTTCGATGTTTTCTTGTGAAAGGATGTTCTCTTCATCATCATCAGTGAAAATTGCCTTGCATGCTACAATAGTCTTCTTGTTTTCTTCAATAACGTTATTCTTGTGGATGTTATCGGCCAAATTATCAATCATTGCTTCAAGATTCTTGAGAGATTCATCATGGTTAGCAAGGCTCTTGTTAGTGGCCTCTTGAAAGTTCTTCAACCAAATATCTTGCTCTCCTTGTTTGTTCCTAGAATCTTCGAGATACTTGTTTATAGTATCCTCGAGGCTTGATTTTCTTTCTCCATAAGGTTGCCGATTATATCCATATGGCCCTGTACGATAACCGTTACCTTGGAATGGTCTACCTTCCCCATATTTAACTTCTTCAGTTTTCCCATTGCCCTCGTTCAAGGGGCAATCTTTAGACAAATGGGGTCCTTCACAAACCTCGCAACCAACTTGAATAGCATGGACATTTTCTTTTAGCTTCTTCATGTCACGTCCCAAGCTTTCGAGTTTGTTGGTTATTAGGGTAATTCCATCCGAGTTCCCAACAATGCTCCTACTACTTCCTCCTTCATGCCCCTTTTGAGAGTGGTCTGCCATGTCTTCAATAGCCTTTAAGGCTTGAGCAGGAGTCATACTAGGGATTGGTCCCTGAGAGTCTAGCATTTGGCGGGTTGAGATGTTGATCCCTTTGTAAAAAATGTTGATCATTTGTTGCTTTTTGAGATCATGAGTAGGGCACTTGTACAAAAGATCATTGTACCTATCCCAAGCTTGGTACAATGTTTCATCCCCGTCTTGCTTAAAGTTGTGAATGTCTTTAAGCTGTTTTGCCGTCCTTGAAGGAGGGCAATACCTTTGGATGAAATGCTTCTTTAAAAGAGCCCAAATGTTCACTGTCCCCGCTGGTAACCTATCGATCCATCTCTTTGCTGCTCCAGTCAATGTCATCGGGAATACTCTGAGCATTATCGCATCATGAGATACCCCCGGAATGTTGAACAAACTGACAATGTAGAGGACATTGTCAATGTGCTCATGAGCATCTTCCGTCTTGCTTCCTGAAAATGGGTCTTTCCGCAGTTCCCTTATGAATTGATTTTTGATTTCGAACAGAACGTCATCCCCAATAGCCGGCCTAACCAAACCAGGCCCTTGCTCTTCTCGTGTGAGAGCCAAATATTCTTCCAGTGTGACGTTGTCAATGTCAATTTCTGCCATGGTACCTGAAATTTGAAAACAACCATGAGTACTGAAAAGAAAATTAAAACAAAAATTAAAAACTTAAATAATATCCTATTAGCTCCCCGACAGCAGCGCCGAAAACTTGNTTCCCTTATGAATTGATTTTTGATTTCGAACAGAACGTCATCCCCAATAGCCGGCCTAACCAAACCAGGCCCTTGCTCTTCTCGTGTGAGAGCCAAATATTCTTCCAGTGTGACGTTGTCAATGTCAATTTCTGCCATGGTACCTGAAATTTGAAAACAACCATGAGTACTGAAAAGAAAATTAAAACAAAAATTAAAAACTTAAATAATATCCTATTAGCTCCCCGACAGCAGCGCCGAAAACTTGATGCAGGTTTTACTGAACAGGTTTTAGTATTTATATTAGTCTCGTTTACCTAAGGTCTACCTTTATGCACTAACGGACAGTGTATCCGATCGTGTGTGGTATAGCTAGTTGGTAAAGCCGAGGTCGTCCCAAGAGCTAAGTGTGTAGATACCTAAGTTCGTGTCACGTTTAAAAGGGGGTTTTATGATTGAAAGATTAATTAAACTAAGAAAAGTAAATAACAAGACAAATAAAATAAATAGATGAAAGATCAATAAGAGAGAAGTAGTGTTAACCTAATTACTACTCTTGTTATCATTATGACTAGTTTTCTTAATGGTGCATCCTATCATATCGTCTTGGGATTTAATCCATTTCGGATCAGAAGGTTAAATCACCTACGTCTAACTTACACCTTGTCCTATCCAAAACTATTGTAAAGCCTTGGGTTCATCGGTACGAAAATGTAAGAATCATTAANTAAACTAAGAAAAGTAAATAACAAGACAAATAAAATAAATAGATGAAAGATCAATAAGAGAGAAGTAGTGTTAACCTAATTACTACTCTTGTTATCATTATGACTAGTTTTCTTAATGGTGCATCCTATCATATCGTCTTGGGATTTAATCCATTTCGGATCAGAAGGTTAAATCACCTACGTCTAACTTACACCTTGTCCTATCCAAAACTATTGTAAAGCCTTGGGTTCATCGGTACGAAAATGTAAGAATCATTAAGTGTCTCTACTAAAATGGACAAGTCTAACGAATGCGGCATGGTCAGATCTTACACCCCTCTAACTCTGTTAAGTGTCTAGCATCGGTAGGTGGTCTAGGGTTAATTCGTACGTGTATGGTGATATTGCTATCACCAAGTCACATCCCTAGCGACTTGCTTCCTAGGGTTAATTCCACAACTCTCTAGGGAACAACCAATGCTAATCACTACGGGAACTAGAGTGTCCCAAGCCTCCCCATGAAAGTATACAAACAATAGATAATAGATGCTTAGAAACTAAATCAATATAATAACAATTTCATAACTAGGCTAACACCAAGAGGTGTTTAGCCACTCATATTCATAATTGCAGAAAAACAAGTTTGAGTTAATACAATTCTAAACATGAATCGAATACAAAACAATGGAATAGATAAACTTATGATTGGTGTGTGAATCCTCCCTTGGAAATGACTTCTATGAGGCTAGAACTTCGTTCCTCCTACTCCCTGAGTTTCTACCAACTTCTGTGTGGTGAAAAGTGAATGCATAAACTTGGAATTAGGGCTGGTATTTATAGGCCCGACTTTGTTACGGCGTAGCCGATTGGATTGCTACGCCGTAACCTTTGTAAATTAGTGTTACGCCGTAGCTTGATCAAATGCTACGGGCGTAATGTCTGGATAAGAGGCTTCCTACGGCGTAGTTGCTAGGGTTGCTATGCCGTAACTTCTTCCTTGGCCTTGTTAGTTCCTCTCGACCTCAAATTGGGGCTTACGTCGTAGCTGGAGAGTTGTTTACTCCGTAGAGCCCTTTAGTGGATCAT
This sequence comes from Artemisia annua, assembly GCA_014162995.1. Lineage (NCBI taxonomy): Eukaryota > Viridiplantae > Streptophyta > Magnoliopsida > Asterales > Asteraceae > Artemisia > Artemisia annua. The sequence goes on along the minus strand of LBNU01012680.1, from coordinate 41,492 downwards.
TACGTCGTAGCCGTAGGACAGGCTACGCCGTAGTCTTCATAAATTCCTTCTTACGGCGTAAGTAGATGACCCTTTATGCCGTAATCTTCATAAAGTCTTGCTACGGCGTAGGTAGATGAAACTCTACGCCGTAGTGAGTGCAGAACCCATAACTTCCACATATTTGCTCCTAAGTCCTTCCATTTCCGCGTATGTTCATTCTTTTACTCATCCTTACCCTGAAACCAAAATAGGAAGAAATAAGAGTATATATTCTTCATACAAATAGAAAAGATGAGCATTTTAGGGGGAAATTAACACTTAAATCATGGGTAAATTTCACGTCATCAGCCCAGAAGGTTATATAAGCTGACGCCGTCAGAATGTAATATCTATATATATTTTAGGATTTTCTTTCATTAAAGTGTGCAACTTTTGGGAGAACTTTAGGGATAAACCCTAGGTCGATTTTACTGCCTTTTTCAAGGGTTTTTCACCCTTGTTTCATCCATTCTTAATTAAAGATAAGTCTTCCATTAATCATTCAATATGTATATGTGTTGTTTGATTCTATCTTATGCTTGTCTTTACATTAACATGCTAGGCTAGGTTTTTCTTGTGTTTGCTTAGATCTAATGAAACCTAGCTATTGATTATTGGTTGATAGTTTGTTATTAATTGTTGTGGGTGGGTGATATCGATGTTAGGCTTAGAAAAACTGGCTAACCTCCAATTAGTAACTTGCTTGAACGTTCTAAGAAACATGAATCGGATGTGTACTACGATTAATTTGGTTGTATTTAATGATAAGTAATTATTAGTGATTTCATGGTTTGGATACTAAACGTGTCGCCATAGGATGAAAAGCAAAGTCGAATATTTATGCGCTTATAGAGTTAGGGAAGATCGTACACGGCCCTATGAATGGTATTAAGGCATACAACCCGTCATCCACACAATTGTAACAAACTAATCAACCGGTAAAAGATAGCTAGGGAGTAATGAAATCTAAGTAAACACGCTTTTCTCCTTATAAGTTTCTCAACCATTTTTTCTTTCTTGTTATTTTATTTTATTGCATTTGTAGTTATTTGGGTTAGTTGACTAGCAACTAATTCCGCCCACTCCTTCAAAAACCAAGATTTTTACTTGCTTTCCATAAAATATAAAAATACATAAAGAATCTTCCCTCACCCTTAGACCTAATTAAAGTAGTTTCCAATCCTAACGACACTATTCCCCGAGAGAACGATCAATCCCCCGGTACTTGCCACTACACTATACTACATCGGTCAGGTACACTGCCTGGTGGGGATTGCAAGCTTCTCAAGATCCCTTGAGAAGTAAAACCTTTTGCAAGGTTGCAAAACCTAGGCATCAAGTTTTTGGCGCCGTTGCCAGGGAATTGTTATTGTTTAGGTTGAATTTTATTTTTACTTAGGTCTGCTCATTAGATTCCTTTCTAGTGAGATTTTTTTATTTTTTATTTTAGGTTTTCTTTAGTCTATCTTTTTTCTTCATTCCTTTGTTCGTAACCATTACCATCTGCCATCACGGAAGGTGGTAATATCCTTGATCCCAACAACCCACTACAACAAAAGATACCACAAGTCCACAACCCAACCAACCTCCTAGAGCCCGCACTTTAGGAGAATACTCCCGTCCTAGCTACCAAGGCTAACGAAACACCATTGAGCTCACTCAAGGAGCCAATGTGTCTCCCTTTCGATCCGACACCATCCGGTTGGTGCAAAGCGGATGTGCATTCCATGGACTTCGTTCTGGAGATCCAAATCAACATCTCAACGACTTTCTCAAAATTGTAGATTCCATAGACCTTGATGTTAACACTCGAGAGATGACCCGATTGCGTCTCTTCCAATTCTCTTTGCGAGACCAAGCTAGCCAATGGCTAGAAGGTCTACCCGCAGGATCCATCACCTCTTGGGATGATCTCACCACTCGTTTCCTTACTCAATTCTTCCCACCGGGGAAAACTACCAAGCTAAGGAATGACATATTGATGTTCGAACAACGTCAAGGCGAAACCCTCTACGAGGCATGGACTCGATTCAAAGACTTACTGCAAAAAGTCCCTCACCATGGCATAAATCTATGGCTCCAAATCAAAATCTTCTATGACCATGTCGACTACCACACCAAGCGTACCATTGATCGAGCCGCCGGGGGCAGATTGCGTAACAGAAACGCTGAGGAATCATGGTAAATCATCGACGAGCTAGCACTCTACAATAATGAGGTGTGGGAGACTACTCGTATTGTAAATTCGACTGAGGCTACTCAACTCTCTGAAGAAAGCCTTTGTGAACTTGAGAAAAGGGTTGACGATCTACTCGAAAGGCAAAAGAGATGCCTAAGTCCACAACAACCAACTGTCAACTCCATCTCAGGCATAAAGCCGACACCGTTTTCTGAATCACCTCTTAGGGAAAGTGTTGAGTCCTTCTATAAGCATGTTCAACCCAATCCACCCCTCAAGAACTTAGTCCACAATTCGAAGCTCGAATGAGAGAGTATATGTCGACACACTCCGCACGATTGGCAAGATTCGAGGAGGCCGTTTATAGACAGAAGGAGGAAATGCAAGAAAAGATGGCAGAGATGATGGACCTGTTGAAAGAGTACACGAAAACAAAAGCCCCCGAGAAAGTGTTGGTGCGAAGAGACGTCGATACTCCCAACACCAAATTTGTTAATGCCATCTCCATCGTCCATGAGGGCAACAATGAAGAAAAGGGAAAGCTGACAACTAAGGAAGGTAACAAAGTCGACCTCATCCCACCTAGTAATGGAAACACTAAGGCTATCAAATGCAATTCAGACAAGGGAGAGGAGACGCCTTCTAATGAGCACCCGATGGAAGAAACACCAAAATCACAACAAGTAAGGCACTACTTGAAGCACAAAATAAACAAAGAAACTATAAACGATTGGGCAAGAAACTATCGACGTACTCATCCGACAAAAGGAGGGTCTAAAAAGACGAAACCGGATGATGAATCTGACACGTTACTCGGGGGACAATTGTACGGGAGTCTCATGAAACAGAAGCTAGTCGCGAAGCAAGAATTCTATGGGGTCTTCAAAGTACCATGCAGCATAGGAAAAATCAAGTATCTGGATGCAGTGGCTGATCAAGGTTCCGACGTAAATTTGATGCCTTTATCCATTTATGTTCAGTTAACCGAAGAACCGCCATCCATCACCCACACTAAACTCTCTTTTGCAAAACATTCTTATGAATACCCGTTAGGAATAGCAGAAGATGTGTTAGTCAATGTTATTGGATTCATGTACCCAGTCAACTTCATGATCATTGATAGAGATGATGTGAATATGCCAATAATTCTTGGGGCACCCTTTCTCGCTACAGCTAAGGCACAAATCGATTACGAAAGTAGTACTATCCGGATTAGAAAGAGGAAGAAAATGAGAAGCTTCTCGACGATCCCACGTTATGTGAGAGAAAGCATTCTGCAAAAGAAGATGGAAGCAGACTCTAGTGTACTTCGTGGTCATGTTCGAGAGAAAATCCTTGCATGGGAGGCAAAGATTAAGAATTACAAAGAAGTTGAGACTAGAGAATGTAAGGGTGGAGATAAGAATTCTATGGAGGTTGATGAGCAGGCCAAGAACCCTGTAAAGTTTACAGAAGGGGACTTGGTGCTCCTAAGACATTCAGAAATAAAAGTACCTCCCGATGAACCAAGTCCCTGGTGGTATGGACCTTTCACAATCAAAAGCCTATGTCAGAATGGGGTAGTAACCTTGAGCAGCAAAAGAGGAGGAGAGGTGACTGCGAATGTCGAACGGTTGAAACATCACCACCCTGATAGCATTGATTATATCTATCAGGGGTACATCATATCACGAGATAAGGTCACGTAATAGGAGTTGACTTTGAGTCTAGCTACAAGACTCGTTAATAAAGAAAAGCGCGTCTTGGGAGGCAACCCAAGCTTTATTTGTTTTGTTTGTTTGTTTGTTTGTTTGATTTTATTTGTTTCCGTATGTGCGTTTTATTTTTATTTCTAATGATTCATGATTCAAACTAAATTGTGAAAATGCTTTATTTTGTTTTTAACCTCGTCTTAACTACATATAAAGGTATTTTCCAAAAGATAAGTGTAAGGAAAATCTAAATTTGTTTATAAGAATGAATTGAGCATGAATCATAACAATATAAAATAAACATACACATTAGTATTTGTTTGAGTCAAATACTTGTATCGAGTCATAATGAAGTTTTGCAGGATTCTAGGAATTAAGGTATTGGTTTTTCTAGAAATTTTCCGGAAACTAAACATAAAAATTCTGTCAGATCAGTTCTGACGGCGTCAGGTCTTACAACCTGACGGTGTCAGGCAGTAATTTTCTGAAAATTATGCAAGTTTTGTTTTTCTGCCGGGATTATGAAAATTTACTAAATCTTTAACTCCAGGAATCTGCAAACATTCATTCCACAAACATTATATCCTTATATAGATTTTACCGCCGATTTTACGCAAGGTTTGCCTAGATTGTTTTCTCAGGTTTAACAGGTTATATTGGACAAGGAGACGTACATGGAATCAAGCTTTTGGCGCTGCTTTAATCTTGAAGCTTGTACATCATCTTGGAAGAAGATCTAACCATGTTACCACACCATCCACATCAAACGAATCAGGGGAGCATTTGTTTCATTATTTCATTTTCTTTACTTTTACATCTTTTTATTGAACATTGGGGACAATGTTTGGCTAAAGTGTAAGGGGGTAAATGAAGACACCTTAGAGATTACAATTGCACTTGATTTTTGTTTATTTAATGGTAGATGTGTAATAAAACTGAGAGAAATATTTGTTAGGGAAATTTTAGAACAAAATTTAAAATTTTTTACAACATATAGGAATGAAAATTTAGTCTTAATGAGCGTCTCATGGATAGGGAACTATATGACTAGCACAAAAACCGTACCACTCAAAAATNGGGACAATGTTTGGCTAAAGTGTAAGGGGGTAAATGAAGACACCTTAGAGATTACAATTGCACTTGATTTTTGTTTATTTAATGGTAGATGTGTAATAAAACTGAGAGAAATATTTGTTAGGGAAATTTTAGAACAAAATTTAAAATTTTTTACAACATATAGGAATGAAACTTTAGTCTTAATGAGCGTCTCATGGATAGGGAACTATATGACTAGCACAAAAACCGTACCACTCAAAAATTTTTCCCCCAAATATGTGAGGTTCGCCCCTAGAATTGATAGGAAAAGCATTTATGCTTGTGTGTGTACCGGTATTATTTAGATTCTAGAACTTGCGTTAGTGACCATCCCAAGTCCACAAGTGAGACTACATTCGTGTAGTTAGATTTACTACATGATAAGAGGCATTAGGATAACCCCTTGTTTTACAACTGTGTTATTATAATTACATTGACTTCATTGGTCAAGTAATTCACCCACACCCTTGCGATGTACTCATTTTTAGTACACGATACCCCTAGTATAACCCTCAGAGCCTATCTTTTCGTTTCTAACTTTAAGCATTTTACTTAAAGAAAGAATTTGTTTACAATCCACCCCAAATGTACACCCAAATCGCCTTAGCCTACCTTGTATGCACTCATCTTTAGTTCATTATTGTGAAAACATTTGTTTAAACCCTTAGTTAATTGTCTAATTGATTACATGGTTGCTAAGTCGAGTCATATCTTGTACATATTGTTTTTGGACGATTGGGATTCATGGGTAAAGTACTAATGTAATGGGTAATGGGGAAGAAGTCAGTTATTACCCGCATTTGTGCGTTAATATTTTAAAGTACTCCAAGTTTTTCGATTATCTTAATTCGAGTCATTAGAATAGTCATTTGTAAAGTATGTAAAAGTTCAAGTGTAAGGGGAGAACCGAGGCCCCTATGATGTATTATTTTGGATGGTAGGGCAAGAGTGTATGAAAAAAAAAATCAAAAAAACAAGAAAAAGAAAAAAAAATTGGAAAAAGAAAGAGAAAAAAAACATACGGACTACCATCCCGTCTCCTTTTATGTTTATTTATGTTTTTGTTATTTTCTAATTAGCTTAAGTTGAGTCGAGTCTTGGCTTAGCAACGCCACATTTTACATATATTTGATCAAGATAATTAACTCCCCACCAGTAAAAATATCCTTTATTCCAACAAACCGTGTTTATCATATCCCTACACCTAACATTACAACCCTTGAAAAGCCCTCTTTGATAGTTTATCTTAGGTGCTTATGCTTAGTGGAGGAGCTTTTTGATCCTTTCCCAAGCCTATGGTAATCTATTTGCTATGACAGATAGTGAGTGATATTTTTCCATTTCCATTTAGTTATATAGGTTTATAACCCCCGAGAGATGAGAGTATCAAAACACTATTTGTGAGGTGCTAGTGTATGATTTCCGTGCTTGTTATGACTAGGGTGGAATGACTATTTGTTGTAATTACTTTTATATTAGTGTTAAATGACCCCTAGCTCATATTTTAATTGGAATAAAAGCGCATTTGCTTGAGGACAAGCAAATCTCAAGTGTAAGGGTATTTGATGAGGCGAAAATTGTTACGCTATAAGGGGGTCATTTAATCTCTAAATCGTTATTTTATGATCAAATATTGCCTTAAATCGTTCCTTTTGTCATTTTAGGTACTTTTGGGAGGAATTCTGGAAAACATTACATTTTGGACGTTTTTAGAGCATAAAAGTGAAGAAAACGACAAAGTCTCAAAACATGCTGGAAATCCTACCTGACGGCGTCAGGAGTTACAAACTGACGCCGTCACTTGAAGACAAAGGAGTTGGATTCAGACTTTACCAAACGCCCAAGTGAAGAATTGAGAACTTTACACCTGACGGCGTTAGGTGTTACAAAGTCCAGGCCGTCAGGTGTATTGCTAACAAGAGACGGCCCAGAAGATTATATAAGCTGACGGCGTCAGAAGTGGATCTAGGTGATCTGAAAACCCTAAACACGGGAGGTTGACGGCATCAGGATTTATAACCTGACGCTGTCAGAATGTAATATCTATATATATTTTAAGATTTTCTTTCATTAAAGTGTGCAACTTTTGGGAGAACTTTAGGGATAAACCCTAGGTCGATTTTACTGCCTTTTTCAAGGGTTTTTCACCCTTGTTTCATCCATTCTTAATTAAAGATAAGTCTTCCATTAATCATTCAATATGTCTATGTGTTGTTTGATTCTATCTTATGCTTGTCTTTACATTAACATGCTAGGCTAGGTTTTTCTTGTGTTTGCCTAGATCTAATGAAACCTAACTATTGATTATTGGTTGATGGTTTGTTATTAATTGTTGTGGGTGGGTGATATCGATGTTAGGCTTAGAAAAACTGGCTAACCTCTAATTGGTGACTTGCTTGAACGTTCAAAGAAACATGAATCGGATGTGTACTACGATTAATTTGGTTGTATTTAGTGCATAAGTAATTATTAGTGATTTCATGGTTTGGATACTAAACGTGTCGCCATAGGATGAAGTATGCGCTTATAGAGTTAGGGAAGATCGTACACGGCCTTACGAATGGTATTAAGGAATACAACCCGTCACCCACACAATTGTAACAAACTAATCAACCGGTAAAAGATAGCTAGAGAGTAATGAAATCTAAGTAAACACGCTTTTCTCCTTATAAGTTTCACAACCATTTTTTCTTTCTTGTTATTTTATTTTATTGCATTTGTAGTTATTTGGGTTAGTTGACTAGCAACTAATTCCGCCCACTCCTTCAAAAACCTAGATTTTTACTTGCTTTCCATAAAATATAAACATAAAAAAAGAATCATCCCTCACCCTTAGACCTAATTAAAGTAGTTTTCAATCCTAACGACACTATTCCCCGAGAGAACGATCAATCCCCCGGTACTTGCCACTACACTATACTACATCGGTCAGGTACACTGCCTGGTGGGGATTGCAAGCTTCTCAAGATCCCTTGAGAAGTAAAACCTTTTGCAAGGTTGCAAAACCTACGCATCAAGTTTTGGCACCGTTGCTGGGGAATAGTTATTGTTTAGGTTGAATTTTATTTTTACTTAGGTCTACTCATTAGATTCCTTTCTAGTGAGATTTTTTTTTATTTTTAGGTTTTCTTTAGTCTATCTTTTTTCTTCGTTCCTTTGTTCATAACCATTACCATCCGCTATTATGGAAGGTGGTAATATCCTTGATCCCAACAACCCACCACAACAAAACATACCACAACCCAACCAACCTCCTAGAGCCCGCACTTTAGGAGAATACTCCCGTCCTAGCTACCAAGGCTATCGAAACACCATTGAGCTCACTCAAGGAGCCAATGTGTCTCCCTTGCACCATCCGGTTGGTGCAAAGCGGATGTGTATTCCATGGACTTTGTTCTGAAGATCCAAATCAACATCTAAAGGACTTTCTCAAAATTGTAGATTACATAGACCTTGATGTTAACACTCGAGAAATGACCCGATTGCGTCTCTTCTAATTCTCTCTACGAGACCAAGCTAGCCAATGGCTAGAACGTCTACCCGCAGGATCCATCACCTCTTGGGATGATCTCACCACTCGTTTCCTTACTCAATTCTTCCCACCGGGGAAAACTACCAAGCTAAGGAATGACATCTTGATGTTCGAACAACGGCAAGGCGAAACCCTCTACGAGGCATGGACTCGATTCAAGGACTTACTCCAAAAAGTCCCTCACCATGGCATAAATCTCTGGCTCCAAATCCAAATCTTCTATAGCCATGTCGACTACCACACCAAGCGTACAATTGATCGAGCCGCCGGGGGCTGATTGCGTGACAGAAACGCTGAGGAATCATGGGAAATCATCGACGAGCTTGCACTCCACAATATGAGGTGTAGGAGACTACTCGTATTGTAAATTCGGCTGAGGCTACTCAACTCTCTGAAGAAAGCCTTTGTGAACTTGAGAAAAGAGTCGACGATCTACTCGAAAGGAAAAAGAGACGCCTAAATCCACAACCAGCAATAGTCAACTCCATCTCAGGCATAAAGCCGACACCGTTTTCTGAATCACCTCTTAGGGAAAGTGTTGAGTCCTTCTATAAGCATGTTCAACCCAATCCACCTCCTCAAGAACTTAGTCCACAATTCGAAGCTCGAATGAGAGAGTATATGTCGACACACTCCGCGCGGTTGGCAAGATTCGAGGAGGCCGTTTATAGACAAAAGGAGGAAATCCAAGAAAAGATGGCAGAGATGATGGACCTGTTGAAAGAGTACACGAAAACAAAAGCCCCCGAGAAAGTGTTGGTGCGAAGAGACGTCGATACTCCCAACACCAAATTTGTTAACGCCATCTCCATCGTCCATGAGGGCAACAATGAAAAAAAGGGAAAGCTGACAACTAAGGAAGGTAACAAAATCGACCTCATCCCACCTAGTAATGGAAACACTAAGGCTATCAAATGCAATTTAGACAAGGGAGAGGAGGCGCCTTCTAATGAGCACCCGATGGAAGAACCACCAAAATCACAACAAGTGAGGCACTACTTGAAGCACGAAATAAACAAAGAAACTATAAACGATTGGGTAAGAAACTATCGACGTACTCATCCGCCAAAAGGAGGGTCCAAAAAGACGAAGCCGGATGATGAATCTGACACGTTACCCTGGGGACAATTGTACGGGAGCCTCATGAAACAGAAGCTAGTCGCGAAGCAAGAATTCTATGGGGTCTTCGAAGTACCATGCGGCATAGGAAAACTCAAGTATCTGGATGCAGTGGCTGACCAAGGTTCTGACGTAAATTTGATGCCTTTATCCATTTATGTTCAGTTAACCGACGAACCGCCATCCATCACCCACACTAAACACTCTTTTGCAAAACATTCTTATGAATACCCATTAGGAATAGCAGAAGATGTGTTAGTCAACATTGCTGGATTCATGTACCCAATCGACTTCATGATCATTGATAGAGATGATGTGAATATGCCAATAATTCTTGGGGCACCCTTTCTCTCTGCATCTAAGGCACAAATCGATTACGAAAGTAGTACTATCCGGATTAGAAAGAGGAAGAAAATGATAAGCTTCCCAACGATCCCACGTTATGTGAGAGAAAGCATTCTGCAAAAGAAGATGGAAGCTGACTCTAGTGTACTTCGTGGTCATGTTCGAGAGAAAATCCTTGCATGGGAGGCAAGGATTAAGAATTACAAAGAAGTTGAGACTAGATAATGTAAGGGTGGAGATAAGAATTCTATGGAGGTTGATGAGCAGGCCAAGAACCTTGTAAATTTTACAGAAGGGGACTTGGTGCTCCTAAGACATTCAGAAATAAAAGTACCTCCCGATGAACCAAGTCCCTGGTGGTATGGACCATTCACAATCAAAAGCCTATGTCAGAATGGGGTAGTAACCTTGAGCAGCAAAAGAGGAGGAGAGGTGACCGCGAATGTCGAACGGTTGAAACATCACCACCTTGATAGCATGGATTATATCTATCAGGGGTACATCATATCACGAGATGAGGTCACGTAATAGGACGTGACTTTGAGTCTAGCGACACGACTCGTTAATAAAGAAAAGCGCGTCTTGGGAGGCAACCCAAGCTTTATTTGTTTTGTTTGTTTGTTTGTTTGATTTTATTTGTTTCCATATGTGCGTTTTATTTTTATTGCTAATGATTCATGATTCAAACTAAATTGTGAAAGTGCTTTATTTTGTTTTTAACCTCGTCTTAACTACATATAAAGGTATTTTGAAAAAGATAAGTGTATGGGAAATCTAAATTTGTTTATAAGAACGAATTGAGCATGAATCATAACAATATAAAATAAACATACACACTAGTATTTATTTGAGTCAAATGCTTGTGTCGAGTCATAATGAAGTTTTGCAGGATTCCAGGAATTAAGGTATTGGTTTTTCCAGAAATTTTTCGGAAACTAAACATAAAAATTCTGTCAGATCAGTTCTGACGACGTCAGGCCTTACAACCTGACGGCGTCAGGCAGTAATTTTCTGAAAATTATGCAAGTTTTGTTTTTTTTGCCGGGATTATGAAAATTTACTAAATCTTTAACTCCAGGAATCTGCAAACATTCATTCCACAAGCATTATATCCTTATATAGATTTTACCGCCGATTTTACGCAAGGTTTGCCTAGATTGTTTTTCTCAGGTTTAACAGGTTATATTGGACAAGGAGACGTACATGGAATCAAGCTTTTGGCGCTGCTTTAATCTTGAAGCTTCTACATCATCTTGGAAGAAGATCTAACCATGTTACCACACCATCCACACCAAACGAATCAGGGGAGTATTTGTTTCATTCTTTCATTTTCTTTACTTTTACATCTTTTTATTGAACATTGGGGACAATGTTCGGCTTAAGTGTAAGGGGGTAAATGAATACACCTTAGAGATTACAATTGCACTTGATTTTTGTTTGTTTAATGGTAGATATGTAATAAAACTGAGAGAAATATTTGTTAGGGCAATTTTAGCACCAAATTTAAATTTTTTTACAACATATAGGAATGAAACTTTAGTCTTAATGAGCGTCTCATGGATAGGGAACTGTATGACTAGCACAAAAACCATACCACTCAAAAAATTTTCCCCCAAATATGAGAGGTTCTCCCCTAGAATTGATAGGAAAAGCATTTATGCTTATGTGTGTACCGGTAGTATTTAGATTCTAGAATTTGCGTTAGTGACCATCCCAAGTCCACAAGTGAGACTACATTCATTTAGTTAGATTTACTACATGATAAGAGGCATTAGGATAACCCCTTGTTTTACACCTGTGTTATTATAATTACATTGACTTCATTGGTCAAGTAATTCTCCCACACCCTTGCAATGTACTCATTTTTAGTACACGATACCCCTAGTGTAACCCTTATAGCCTATCTTTTCGTTTCTAACTTTAAACATTCTACTTAAAGGAAGAATTTGTTTACAATCCACCCCAAATGTACACCTAAATCGCCTTAGCCTACCTTGTATGCACTCATCTTTAGTGCATTATTGTGAAAACATTTGTTTAAACCCTTAGTTAATTGTCTAATTGATTACATGGTTGCTAAGTCGAGTCATATCTTATACATATTGTTTTGGGACGATTGGGACTCATGGGTAAAGTACTAATGTAATGGAGTAATGGGGAAGAAGTTAATTATTACCCCCATTTGTGCGTTAATATTTTAAAGTACTCCAAGTTTTTCGATTATCTTAATTCGAGTCATTTGAATAGTCATTTGTAAAGTATGTAAAAGTTCAAGTGTAAGGGGAAAACCGAGGCCCCCATGATGTATTATTTTGGATGGTAGGGCAAGAGTGTATGAAAAAAAATCAAAAAAACAAGAAAAAGAAAAAAAAATTGGAAAAAGAAAGAGAGAAAAATAAATATACGGACTACCATCCCGTTTCCTTTTATGTTTATTTATGTTTTTGTTATTTTCTAATTAGCTTAAGTTGAGTCGAGTCTTGGCTTAGCAACGCCACATTGTACATGTATTTGATCAAGATAATTAACTCGCCACCAGTAAAAATATCCTTTATTCCAACAAACCGTGTTTATCATATCCCTACACCTAACATTACAACCCTTGAAAAGCCCTCTTTGATAGTTTATCTTAGGTGCTTACGCCTAGTGGAGGAGGTTTTTGATCCTTTCCCAAGCCTATGGTAATCTATTTGCTATGACAGGTAGTGAGTGATATTTTTCCATTTCCATTTAGTTATATAGGTTTATAACACCCGAGAGATGAGAGTATCCAAACACTATTTGTGAGGTGCTAGTGTATGATTTCCGTGCTTGTTATGACTAGGGTGGAATGACTATTTGTTGTAATTACTTTTATATTAGTGTTAAATGACCCCTAGCTCATATTTTAATTGGAATAAAAGCGTATTTGCTTGAGGACAAGCAAATCTCAAGTGTAAGGGTATTTGATGAGGCGAAAATTGTTACGCTTTTAGGGGGTCATTTAATCCCTAAATCGTTATTTTATGATCAAATATTGCCTTAAATCGTTCCTTTTGTCATTTTAGGTACTTTTGGGAGGAATTCTGGAAAACATTGCATTTTGGACGTTTTTGGAGCATAAAAGTGAAGAAAACGAAAAAGTCTCAAAACATGCTGGAAATCCTACCTGACGGCGTCAGGAGTAACAAGCTGACGCCATCACTTGAAGACAAAGGAGTTGGATTCAGACTTTACCAGAAGCCCAAGTGAAGAATTGAGAACTTTACACCTAACGGCATCAGGTGTTACAAAGTCCAGGCCGTCAGGTGTATTGCTAACAAGAGACGGCCCAAAAGGTTATATATGCTGACGGCGTCAGAAGTGGATCTAGGTGATCCGAAAACCCTAAACACGGTGGGTTGACGGCGTCAGGATTTATAACCTGACGCCGTCAGAATGTAATATCTGTATATATTTTAGGATTTTCTTTCATTAAAATGTGCAACTTTTGGAAGAACTTAAGGGATAAACCCTAGGTCGATTTTACTGCCTTTTTCAAGGGTTTTTCACCCTTGTTTCATCCATTATTAATTAAAGATAAGTCTTCCATTAATCATTCAATATGTCTATGTGTTGTTTGATTCTATCTTATGCTTGTCTTTACATTAACATGCTAGGCTAGGTTTTTCTTGTGTTTGCTTAGATCTAATGAAACCTAGCTATTGATTATTGGTTGATGGTTTGTTATTAATTGTTGTGGGTGGGTGATATTGATGTTAGGCTTAGTAAAACAGGCTAACCTCCAATTGGTGACTTGCTTGAACGTTCTAAGAAACATGAATCGGATGTGTACTACGATTAATTTGGTTGTATTTAATGCATAAGCAATTATTAGTGATTTCATGGTTTGGATACTAAACGTGTCGTCATAGGATGAAGTATGCGCTTATAAAGTTAGAGAAGATCATACACGGCCCTACGAATGGTATTAAGGAATACAACCCGTCATCCACACAATTGTAACAAACTAATCAACCGGTAAAAGATAGCTAGGGAGTAATGAAATCTAAGTAAACACGCTTTTCTCCTTATAAGTTTCACAACCATTTTTTCTTTCTTGTTATTTTATTTTATTACATTTGTAGTTATTTGGGTTAGTTGACTAGCAACTAATTCCGCCCACTCCTTCAAAAACTGAGATTTTTACTTGGTTTCCATAAAATATAAAAATACAAAAAGAATCATCCCTCACCCTTAGACCTAATTATAGTAGTTTTCGATCCTAACGACACTATTCCCCGAGAGAACGATCAATCCACCGGTACTTGCCACTACACTATACTACATCGGTCAGGTACACTGCCTGGTGAGGATTGCAAGCTTCTAATTACACATATCTTTTACCTCATTTAAACGGACCAAAACAGCTAAAAACACCCAAAATGACCATATAATGTTACAAATATCCTTGGAATGTGTTTTTGTGTATTTCAGGTACAAAAGGATTGAAAACAGACGAAAAGCGAGCAAAGTTTGCAGAATTAGCAGAATCAGTCCCCCAACTTTCAGAAAATGTCAGAATTGGTCCCTGGAAGATTTATTTTGAAGAAAAGTCAACAACAGTCCCCCAGGAATCAAGGAATGACATTTCTGGCCCTTGGAGTGCAAATTTTAATAATTGGCGAAAATGGTCCCTCAAGTTTCCAAATTGGCAGAAAATACCCCTAGAGGTGTAAAATGGGAAAATTATCATTTAAGGGCCTTGGATTATGGAATATGGCAAGTTTGGTCCTTACTTATACTTTGGAAAATTTTCAAGTTCAACCCCTGGATTTTCAGAAATTACATAATTCGTCCTTGTCTTATTTAACTTACAAATCAAATGGGCCCTATGTTATTTCTATAACCCTTTATTTATCCTAACCTAAAACCAATAACAAACCCACCCAATCCTAACCCACTACTTATCCCTGTGGCCCATTTCAGTTCCCAGGACCAAACACCAAACAACCCACCTTCGTTATTTAACTGAGGTCAACACCTCAGTCAAACCCACCCTTAATACCTCCTTCCCTCCATTCCACTGCAAAACCAAACCAGCCTGGTATTTTCCCCAACTTACTCACCAACTCTTCCAATCACCCCATACCTTGTTCCCCTTGCCTACCACTATGTCCAAACCTCATTAATTGTCTTAAAATCTCCACAAGTTATCTAACTGCCAGTTGTAACTTTTCCCGCCAAAAATGCCTTGAATGGCTAGGATTGATTTGAAGGATCCAATGGCTCAAAAAGAAGGTGGGATTGACTCAGAAACACTCCCTGGTCCTTATAAGTGAGAAGAAAGAGAAAGAAAGGCAGTAGTTAACTAGAGTAGTAGTAGCTTAGTTGTAGCTTATCATTTTTAGTGTAAATTTAATTTCCAGTGTATCTCTTAGTTCAAAATTGTTGTATTAAGCATTTTTCAGTGTGCTTGAAACTCTTCTCAATTACAAATTCCAATTAACTTGTTCAATCTCAGTTTATGCCAAATTTCTCTTAATATCTCATTTAGCTTTAAAATTGTTAAAAGTGGTTGTGTAGTGATCATTTTAGCTCATTATTAAGTTTTTATAAGCTCATTACCTTTAAAAACCAGTTTTATTCAATAAATGCAAAAATACTCAAAAATCATAAAAAGATAGTGTGGAAATCAAAAAAAAGAAAAAGAGAGAAGAAGAAAAGAAGCAGACTATGGAGCCTGATTTAGAGCTCTTGGGGGCAGTAGGTTGTGATTGTGGTCCATGGTCACTTGGTTCTAAGCATTGGATCATATTGTAAGCAATTTATCAATTTTTACCTTTTACTGTAGCATAGCTTTTTGTGGCTTAACTTCTGCTTATTTGTGAAATTTATAGTGTGGAATATCTAGTGTAGTTCAATAATTATAGTTTTGAAAGCATTTGAATCTATTTTAACACCCACTGTCTCAACATTGCATAAAATTGAGGTTTGTGGTATTGATGGATTATGGTTGTTCATTCCTGTTTCTTTGTGCTTAAATTAACTTATTTAAGTTAGTTGGTAGCTAGGTTCAAGATTTTATGGTCTAAACCCCCATATCCTTTGAAAATCAATAATCAGTGCACATAAGGGAGTGTTTGGCTCAAGGCTGTGCAAAGAGCCCCATTGTGTTTGGGTGTGAGTTTTTAGTTTAAACATGCTAAGTTAGGTCACAGTAGGTTAATCAAACAATAAATTCAGTACTCTTTAGTAGAAAAGTCAAAATCACTTTTAATTTCTTGTTATCCTTCACTGTTAGAATCATAAATTGCATAATCATTCAAACCAGCTCATTAAGTGTTAAGATAGCTTTATTCAGTCCTAAAACAGCTTATTACAACATAATTAGTAATCAAGGATGGATCAAAGTTCATATTAGTCAAACAAGAGTTCAAAATGAAAAAGTCAAAATTGCATTAGTCATTCAGTTACCTAAATCTTGGGTGAATTTTCATAAGCTCAATTTTCAGTGTTAGAATCTGAGATTTTGGGTTTATAATCTTTGGTAGCTTGTGTGTCCTAGACTATTTTTGTTTTATTTTTAATAATTTTTCTATGTGCTTATTTGAGGGCTTCTTTTGACCCTATTTGCAAAAACCTCCCCTGTGCAGGGATGGTCAGACCATAAGCTTATTTTCTTTGGCTTGTATATTATTACCTAGTGCACTTTAGACTTAGCTTGTTGTTGATTTGAGAAGCCCTTCTAGCTGACTGCATGTTCATGATCTTATTTTCTATTTGTATGCTCGTTCACACTGCTTATTTTGTCCTCCAAATCCACCTCATTGAACCCTTTACACTGAATCCTCAGTGTAAAATCACCAACTTCATAAGCCCTTTGTGAGCTTTCCTGTGAGACTTAGCTTGTGAATTTGAGTTTTTTTGGAAAGCTCAGTGGCTGATCTTGCAAGTTCTAAGCTTATTTTAGGCCTCTCAGCTTATGTGATAAGCTTAAATATGCCTGCAAAGTGACCCTACAGGCCTGTTTGGTTGGCAGTGGGCTTGGTTTGGCTTATTGTGCTCATAAGCTTGTTTAGTGAGCTTGTCTTATTGTTTCAGCTTCATTTCAGTTCCATTCACTTGTTTCAAGCTTATTTTTCCTTTGGTTCACAGATGGTAGCTTTTAGATAGCTTTTTCAATTTCAAATTCCATTTAAGCCTTTGAAAAGCTCACTGTTGAGCAATAAGCTCCCCACAGTGCTTATTTGTAGGTTTCAAAAAGATTGTTTTCATAAAAGTTGTTTGCTTTTAGTGTATAATCAGTTTCCAAAAAGAAAAATCAAAAATAAAATAAGTGATAGCTTCTATTTAAGCCATTTGGCTTATTTTTTCTGCTTTTTCAAAAAGCACTTTCCATTTTTATATCTTTCCTAGGTTCCTGTCATCTTATAGTATTTGTATTAAATTTTTCATAATTATCACTTTTCATTTAGTATTTATAATAATTAATATTAGTTTAATTAGTATTAATTGAAAAATCAAAAATAAAATCCTTTACTTTTTATTTTTAATCTCTAGCATCTTTTTATATTTTTTCTAGCACTTATGAATTATAAAGTATTATTAGAAAAAGTTTCATAATTATTACTGTTCATTTGCTATTTTTATTAATTAATCTAGTTTAATTAGCTTTTAATTAATAATAAGTAAATGATTTCTAAAATAGTTTATTTATAATTTTTATAAACTTTTTATAATTTTTTAGGATTGCTGTGATGGTTAATTAGTTTTATAAAAAGTTTCATAATTATCTAAGTCATTTTAGTATTTTAAGTAATTTAAATTAGCTTAAATAAGTAATTAAATAGTTTTTAATTAATAATTACTGTTAAATAATTAAAAAAATCAAAAATATTTTTCTTTTTATTAAAATTTTCTTTTAATATTAAGTTTGTAAAAAAGTTATTTTCACCCCCTTAGGATTTTTATTGCTCACATTTCACGTTTTATTTTGTACGTTTACGTAATTTTTATTTAAACGTTCGTTTTTAAGTTTTTAAACGTTTTTAGTCATTTGCTTTCACGTAATTGTTCTCATAGCTTTTTTAAGCTATTTTCTTTTATATTATCTTAGTGTACTCACTCATTACCCTTTTTCTGTTCAAAATCACCCAATCACAAGTTGTTTTAATACAATTTCACACCTCCTCGGGACATAACGACCCGGGGAAACACTATCCTGCAGGGAGACTTGGCTTAAGCTATTTGACCATATTGACCACATCCGTGGTTGATTTGGGCTGACCGTTTGGAGCCAATCAAATTTTGGCGCCGCTGCCGGGGAGGTTGTGTGCGTATTCAAACGTATTTGCAGATTAGTGAATCTGAATATCCACTCATTGTATATTTACCATTCTTGTTCATATTTTCATATTTTCTTATAAAAACAAAACAAATTGTGAAGTTAATTCGTTTGACGGATTGATTACCAAAAATATCGTATTTCAGTTTTCAACAAACACAAAAAACCCAAAAATATTTTCATTCTTTGTTTTTACAAAATGCTTCTTAAAAATTCCAAAAATATTCACCTTTACCCTCTTACCTTTTTGATTCTTTATCCCTTACCCTCTGTAACCCTTTGATTCTTTTCTATGTCGTATCCACACCATTTGGGTTGTTAATGGTGTGGTGGCCCTCATAATGGTGGTAATTGTCCCAGCTATAGCATGGTAGAGTCAGGATACGGGT
The DNA here is from genome assembly GCA_014162995.1 of Artemisia annua. Lineage (NCBI taxonomy): Eukaryota > Viridiplantae > Streptophyta > Magnoliopsida > Asterales > Asteraceae > Artemisia > Artemisia annua. The sequence continues at coordinate 22,816 of LBNU01012680.1, read as the reverse complement.
CTGTCTATAACCAGGATCCCTATTCTTGCCATGACACAACTGATTTATTCCATCAGCCACCAAACCATGAGATACTGACATACTCGTGTGAATTTTGTGGAGGTCCTCACCAAGGATTTGAGTGTCAAACCGGAAACACGTTTGTCTATGAACAGTTTCCTGGTAACACTCAGAACTTTGAAAATGACCAAATTCCATATTATTCACCAGACCAGTCACAACAATCATTTTGTTGTGAGTACTGTAGAGGTCCACACTTCAGTTCCGATTGTCAAACAAGGAATCCATTTCCTTGTAACAATGACGACTATTCATATCCTCACAAACCTCCACAGTGCCAAATGACTCAAACTCCTCAGCAAACCCAGCAAGACACTTATCTAGAACTTCAAGAGTTAGTGAAAAGAGCTGAGGAGTTGAGTAAAACAGCATTTCAAAATGCACCCAGTGTTTCTTGTGTATATTGTGGGGGTCCTCATGATGATTATCAATGTCAACCTTCCGGTTTTGACAAATCCCCACCCCCACAATTTTCATTAATTCAAAATTCACATGAGAAATCCATGGAAGAACTTTTAGCTGAAGAGCAGGCTGCTAAAATAAATTCCAAATTGCCATTGAAAAATCTATTAGGGAATCAATTGAAAAAGAAAAAGTAGCCAGATCTAGCTCTTAATTTCGTTTCATTCCTGANAAATCCCCACCCCCACAATTTTCATTAATTCAAAATTCACATGAGAAATCCATGGAAGAACTTTTAGCTGAAGAGCAGGCTGCTAAAATAAATTCCAAATTGCCATTGAAAAATCTATTAGGGAATCAATTGAAAAAGAAAAAGTAGCCAGATCTAGCTCTTAATTTCGTTTCATTCCTGATGACAGTGATGATGAAGATACACTTGATATTCTGCAATTCTATAAAGATTCATCAAGTTCATCAGTTGATATTCCATCAGTTGAGATTCCATCTCAATCAACTGTTATCACACCCGAAGTTCCCACTAACTCTCTGAGCATGGGGGACGAGCATCTTGACACTATTCCTGAAAAGGAATCGGACGAATTCATAAAGTCTAGTGTTGAGAACCTTGTCCCAATCCCAAGTGAGTCACAGGGAATTCTTGATCATGTGCGTGATTTTCCTTCCCCTCTTGAGTGTTCAAAAGATCATTTTGAGACTTTCTCCGATTCTAACGATTATTGTATGTTGGCATAAATATTACGATATTTAATCTAAACATCCTCTTCATGTTTTGATGATGAAAAAGATGTAAGTTACAACACATGACGTAAAGTGTTTAAGTTACTTGTAATCACAAATCATCTATGCATTCATACGTCAACGTCTTACGACATCTCAACGTCTCGAGTATGCTTCAACAATCACTTAAGGTATGTATAAACAA
>LBNU01012680.1:3110-14949 GCA_014162995.1 Artemisia annua | reverse complement strand
GATCAAGGTTACTTAAATCAACCTGATTTGGTATGGGAAAAGCTAAATGAGGTAATGTCTTTTTATCCTCTTTTCTTTTTATGGCCATTTGAGCAACTCTAGCTGAGTAAAATCCTGTATTTGTAGCAGTCGGGTTTTATTCTCTACATAAATGGATGTAAATGTGTAATATTAGCTGCATGAATCATGCATAAGTGCTATTTGATGAATAGAAATTTAATACTATTTAGGCGTTTATGCATTTTATTATTAGTCTTAACTGGTTAGTGCATAATGTGATTCCAGGTGAATGGTGATACAGTGTTCGTGAATAACAATTTTAAGAAATTTAACCCAAAAAATCATGACACACGCTCATGGGATCAGCAAAATGCGATGGCTGATACAGCTGTACGTTGCTTCTCTTAACTAAATATAGTAGTTGGTGTGTTTATTAAAGCACATGAACTATGCATTTTTTCTTTAGTGCGTGCATCTTACTTCAGTTTTCGTGTTACAGGATTATATTGCCAAAATGGACAATGCAGATACTAGTTTCAAGTAATTTTCTGCCTTTTTCCAAAGCCATTTAATTGAAAATATGCCAATATGCACTCGTCTATTTTCTATATATTCTTATTTGATATATTAAAAATTGCATCTAAGAAACTTTAACGTATGTTGTTGTATGACAGTGCTGATCTGCAATTGGCGATAGAACTACAGCAACAAGAGTTTGAGCAACAACAACAACAGCAGCAGCAGCAGCCGCAGCGTGTTTTGCCACAGTCGCCTACCACTTCACGTTCTGGGCTTGTTGTGGGTCCCCAAGTAAGCTATCAATTTTGTGGGCTTTTATTTTTTAATCTTAGTTGTCTATTTGGAAATGTGACGGATATACTAGATCGAGGACTTGAATGAGATACAAAATCTCCCTGATAGTAAAGAAACGAAGTCGACCCAAACTGATGTGAAAACCGAAGACTCGGCACAAGAGTCAAGTTCAGGCAAAATTGATGCATCTAAACTTCCTCCACATATATTTGTTGAAATGCCAGATTTATTGTATTTGAGTTCTTGAAGTTAATATTGCTAGTGTATTAGTTACAACTGCTACTTATAAGTTAGTACTGTTGAGTTATATACATTCCAGATTTATTGTATTTGAATTTATTTTGATATATATTTGAATTTTTTTTTTATATATATTGATTTTTTAAATGTGACTAAAAGATGCATACAGTCACACTTATTAACACGTTTGGTCACTCTTTGCTTAATTCGTTGTGTGACTAAATATTACAGAAGGCCACACAAAAAAAAATTCATGTGGCAATTGGATAATCAATAGTCACGCAAAATATACATTTCTTCACCTTAAACATCATATGGTCACACTTATTAACATTTTTGACCACTTTTTACTTAAAATTTCTTCACTTCAGTTGTTCTTGACGTCGTCACGATGAAGCTTGTGACGCCGTCACCTTCTGTGCACTTTAGGGTCTTTTGAGATTTTGTTGTTTTCCGCACTTTTTCACTCCGAAAACGCCCGAAAATGCTTCTTTTGTGATTTTCTCCTCAAAAGTACCTAAAATGAGAAAAGAAACGACTTTGGGTGAAATCCGATCGAATAATATACGAATTAGGACTCAAACTGACCCCTAAAAACGTAACATTTTTCGTCTCATCAAATACCCGAAAACAAAAATGGTTTCTTGAGAAGATTCGATGGAATGCCTTGTTTTAAAGCTGGGTCCCACTCTTTAGAGGTATTCGTGATCTCATTATGCATGAGTCTCACAAGTCAAAATACTCCATACACCCAGGTTCCGACAAGATGTACCAGGATCTAAAGAAATTTTATTGGTGACCAAACATGAAAGCTGACATCGCTGAATACGTCAATAAATGTTGACATGTTCAAGAGTAAAAGCGGAATATCAGAAACCGTCAGGATTACTCATACAACCCGAACTTCCGATATGGAAATGAGAACGTATTACTATGGACTTTATCACCAACTGCCTAGAATCTCAACTGGTTAAGACACGATTTGAGTTATCATTGATCGTTTGACCAAATCCCCTCATTTACTGCCTATTAAGGAAACCGATGGGCAAAGTGAGAGAACTATCCAAACCTTGGAGGACATGCTCCGAGCATGTGTCATTGACTTCGGAAAAGGTTAGGATAAACACTTGCCGTTAGTTGAATTCTCATATAACAACCGTTATCATGCCAGCATAAGGAAACACCATTCAAAGCACTTTATGGTCGAAAGTGCAGATCGCCCGTTTGTTGGGCAGAAATGGAGAAGTACAACTCATCGGACCCGACCTCGTACATAAAACTACGAAAAAGATTGTCCGAATCAAGCAATGTTTACAAGCTGTCAGAGACCGACAGGAAGGTTACGCCGACGTAAGGCAGAAACCAATGAAATTTCAAGTTAGAAATAGAGTCTTGGTTAAAGTATTCCCTTGGAAGGAAATGATATGTTTCGGAAAACATAGAAAGTTAAGCCCACGATATATCGGTCCATTCAAAATCCTGGAAAGGATAGGATCCGTTCCATATAAACTCGAACTACCAGAAGAACTTAATTAAATTCATAACACTTTTCATGTGCCAAACCTTAAGAAGTGCTTATTAGATAAATCTCTTGTCATTCCGTTGAAAGAGATACGACTCGACACTTATTTTTCGCCGAAGAACCAGTAGAAATCATTGATAGAGTCTCAACAACGCAACAGATGGATAAAGATTAGAAAATCAACTATCCTACTTCCATATGCACTTGGTTGTACCAAGTTTGTGTCGCCTCTAAGTATCGCCTTTTCATGGCACCGGTCTACTTTATGTTCATTAAGTGACTCGCTGAGATGTTGTCTCATCTACGGTACTATCTATCCCATATTATTCACTGCTTCTACTTTAACTATCACTTTTGGCATGGCCAAAAATCCATTTCAACCCCGAGAATTATAACAACTAGAACAGACATCATGCGAGTCGATTGGTCCAAGCATTGCATTATTACTCGTAAATTATACATAGCCTGATCACCTATGTCTAATTTAGGAAGAATCATGCAATGAAGGGAACAGCAGTCTCTGAGATAAAAGTAAGTTATGCTTGAAATATGAATTTCTAGGGAACGCGAGAACCAGATTCGCACCAAGTACTCACATCTCTTTTCATAGACACCCCTGGCAACTATCTTAAACTGAAATTCCGGGACGGAATTCACTGTAAGGGGTATGTACTGTAGCCTCTCGTAATTTCCCGTACGATTAGTAAATAGTTAAATATAAATAAAAGGGTATTGCGTTATTTAAATACCATTTTTACGGGTAACAATTTTTTTTTGTTACACATGACATGTTACGTGAATTACTATGACATTTGTGAATGACCATTTGCCTAGGAACGATGCTTACACAAACCTAGATAGTCTAATATCGCGAATATATTTTAAAACGTTTATATTTTATAAATATACGTTTCGTTTAATATCCGTACACTATTTATATATTTTCGGAGCCTACGAAAATTCCCGAGATTGATCACTAATATTATTGGACCGAAACCCGACTCACGAAACTCACAAATTGGGCCCACGTGACCCAATGGGCCATGTTAAATCACAGCAGTACCAAACGGACCCTTAATTATCTCTCTTTTCTTTCTTGGGCCTGATCTGCCAAACCAAAGCCCACCAGGCTTAAAGCCCAGCGGGGGTGATTGTTTTATTTCCTTTTGTTTTCATTTCACTGCCACGACCAAGCCACAAAACCACCCCATTTTCTTGTAAATTCGATACATAACATACACATATTTTTACACCACTCAGTAGACCACGTTACAAAGAATCAGTAATGATAAATTTTGATGCACATCATGTTCGTTTTGTCACTCAAAACTTTCCCAAGTAAATCACAAAACTCATTCTTGCCAAACTTGTAAAAACGTGTCACAAGCATTCTTAGCACCACCCTTGCTCCCCAATGATTACAAACCAATTATAAACGTATTGTTAGATGTCAGAAGCTGTCAGGAACGTTCAGAGAATGTCAGGAAACATCTTACACATTCCTTAGTCATGTTTTAACTCGATTGGTCGAATATGGAGGCAACATGCAATGTACACAAGCTCACCTTCAATCTCTAGTGATCACGAAGCTTCCAAAACTCACTATATAAGAACCTCCTACAACCTCAGTTGATATCACATACACAAACGTACCAAATATCCATTTTCGTAATGATATAGTATCAAAAGTGGGACAGAAAGTTTGCCAAGTTTTCGAGGGGTTAGAATCAAGTACAAGAGCCGTCTTTACTCATCCTACATCCTTGCTTGGTCACAAGTCGAACNCAGATTCGCACCAAGTACTCACATCTCTTTTCATAGACACCCCTGGCAACTATCTTAAACTGAAATTCCGGGACGGAATTCACTGTAAGGGGTATGTACTGTAGCCTCTCGTAATTTCCCGTACGATTAGTAAATAGTTAAATATAAATAAAAGGGTATTGCGTTATTTAAATACCATTTTTACGGGTAACAAATTTTTTTTGTTACACATGACATGTTACGTGAATTACTATGACATTTGTGAATGACCATTTGCCTAGGAACGATGCTTACACAAACCTAGATAGTCTAATATCGCGAATATATTTTAAAACGTTTATATTTTATAAATATACGTTTCGTTTAATATCCGTACACTATTTATATATTTTCGGAGCCTACGAAAATTCCCGAGATTGATCACTAATATTATTGGACCGAAACCCGACTCACGAAACTCACAAATTGGGCCCACGTGACCCAATGGGCCATGTTAAATCACAGCAGTACCAAACGGACCCTTAATTATCTCTCTTTTCTTTCTTGGGCCTGATCTGCCAAACCAAAGCCCACCAGGCTTAAAGCCCAGCAGGGGTGATTGTTTTATTTCCTTTTGTTTTCATTTCACTGCCACGACCAAGCCACAAAACCACCCCATTTTCTTGTAAATTCGATACATAACATACACATATTTTTACACCACTCAGTAGACCACGTTACAAATAATCAGTAATGATAAATTTCGATGCATATCATGTTCGTTTTGTCACTCAAAACTATCCCAAGTAAATCACAAAACTCATTCTTGCCAAACTTGTAAAAACGTGTCACAAGCATTCTTAGCACCACCCTTGCTCACCAATGATTACAAACCAATTATAAACGTATTGTTAGATGTCAGAAGCTGTCAGGAACGTTCAGAGAATGTCAGGAAACATCTTACACATTCCTTAGTCATGTTTTAACTCGATTGGTCGAATATGGAGGCAACATGCAATGTACACAAGCTCACCTTCAATCTCTAGTGATCACGAAGCTTCCAAAACTCACTATATAAGAACCTCCTACAACCTCAGTTGATATCACATACACAAACGTACCAAATATCCATTTTCGTAATGATATAGTATCAAAAGTGGGACAGAAAGTTTGCCAAGTTTTCGAGGAGTTAGAATCAAGTACAAGAGCCGTCTTTACTCATCCTACATCCTTGCTTGGTCACAAGTCGAACCACAACTTCTCCTTGTCCTAACTCAGTCCCTATACGCAAGTTTACCCCACCCTTTTGAGGTGAGGTGAGTTTTCTTGAAATCCTTTGCTATTTTTCATTCACTATTTTCAGTTTTTGGCACGTTTTATTTGATCAATTATCTCGTAACATAATAATACAACATATATGTTTTAATCGACATTCTTTATGTTCAACAAGCTAACAAACGAGAACCATAAAGTTTTGAGGCTAATAATAAAGTTTACCCATTTAATTCGACACGTTTATATGTTACCTTGACCTATTCGAATATAACTTAAACACTTAGAATATTTTTGACTTAAAAACTGTTTTCAGAAAGTGAGTTGAGCCATTTACTTTGGCCTTGTTACTTCGAATCTAGAAACATAACACCATGATTTTATTACTCGAACCCATTGACCACATGACTAGCAATTAGGAAACACAAATAACTCGACCTAACAAGCTCGTATAAGCTGTTTTCAAAAGCCAACCCGTTTGTACGAAACCAGTTTTCTAAAAACCTTTATAACTAACAAAAAGGCTTATAAGCCCATTAAGCTTATTCGATAAGCTGGTCGTATAAGCCCTTTTGCAACATTTTTGTAACCTAAAAATGAGCCCAAGTCAAGGCCCAAACCTTTTGAAAGCCCAACGGATCGTATTCTGTTAATGGGCCTTAATATGTACTCGTTAAGGCCCATTAAGAGAAAAATAAGCTTTTTAATGAAATAAGCAGTTGAATTAAGCTATTTTGAATATTCTGAGCTTATAGAAAAAGTAAAAATGTTAAACTTTGAATTTGGTAAATTTTGGACTAACTTTGCAAATTTTCTTGGCCGGGGGACTAAAACTGTCAAATTTGCAAACTTTGGGTAGAAACTGTCAAGACTGATTTTCTGGGTTAGGAACTGTAAATATTTAAACTTTTGGATAAGTATTGTTAATATGGATACCCTTGGACCTAAAATGTAATAATAATTGGCTTTGGACTAACTGTGTAAAGTTTTGACCGTTAGGGTTAAAAATGTAAATTCTGGAAACTTAAAGGATTTTTCTGTGATATTTCCTTTATAAATTAAAATTCGTGTTTTATATAAATATATAAATATGTATATTTAATATAAAAACTGGTGCAAACTTTTACGTACGATATATATAAACTCGCGTTATTATTAATAATTAACGATAACAAAGTTACATTATTCGTTATTCCTTTGAACTTTCATCGTAACTTATCGTCTACACGCTTTGACTTATTCATGATGAATTACCATCACACATTGATCATTGTACTTACAAGTTATATATACATATAACTTTATTTTTGAACTTTAAGCATTTAAACAAACACGAGTTTTGTTCATGACTAAAATGACTAATATTCGCGATAAAACCGGACTTAGACTATCAACTGAAACTTGCATTATATTTTAGGTTGTGTGTGAAGCTGTTGCCTAGCATCGTTGAATTTACGATACCGCTACATCTACTGTACTACTAAGGTGAGTTCATAGCCCAGTTTTTAACTGTTTTATGTGGGGGATACATGCTTAAAACCGAACACAAGCCTTTTATTTTGGTATTGATATACCAACTGATCGTTATTATTGCTTAAGTAGCTATTGTCGAAAGACCCTCGATCATGAACCTTAATCACTTGCGAGTGAACATAACTAACTGTGAATAGATCTATTAGGGACTGACAATCCCCGTTTGGTCGTTGGAGAAAACTACCAAACGCACATTATTTGGATGACATAGGTAACTGACAAAAACCTATCTTGGGGGCATATTATTATGTTGCGTCATATTATTAAATATGATTGGCTGTTGAATCGTTGTGTGTCATGAGCTTAATGCAATAACGGATATGAACTGTTTTCAACTTGTTTGATTGCATGCATTTGCAATAAATGACTATATCTTGTGTCCAACTGTTTAAATTTCAAACCTATGAATATCACTCAACTTTTGTTGACTTTTAGCATGTTTATCTCAGGAAATTAAGCAAGAAGGACCATGAAGGCACGGAGTGGGCATATAAACCGGCACGGGCTTAAATAAATGTTTTGATACATTTCAAATAAACTTGTTATTTAAATAATGAAACATCTTATGTCTTGAATATTTGGTATTTTCAATAAAACTAAACTTTAATATGTCACTTTGTGTCGTTTTCTATGATTGTGCCAAAGATCCTTGAAGTAATACCCCGAAAGTCTTCCGCTGTCATTATTAAGTCTTTCGCTGTTATTGACAACTTTTGGGGGTGTTACAGATTGGTATCAGAGCCACGGTTATAGAGAACCAAGTGTTTTCGAACATTGGACTATAACTACATTTTTGAAACGGACCATTTTTATAAAATACCACCTTACGCCATCCGTGCCTACACGTTTCCAACATCTGGTAGAGATGTTACTGTTCATATGACTTCTTATATATGTTATCATGTTTATGACTATGCTAATGACTTATATTTACTAATCGGGAAATTATTACAGTACCATGTCTTCGTATTCCCACCCTATTGTCTTATCATTGGACTCAGAGGCTGAGGATACCATACCTCTCACCTCAGCCTTTGCTCCAACTGTCATGTCTATGTCACCTACTGTTAATAGGTACATGCAGAGCCAACAGTGGCTACCTGCATCTGACTCAAAGGTTTCTCTTCCGAAATTACCTGGTCCAATTCGCCGAAGAAGGCAAGTTCGACAACTCCAGCCTTATGAACCAGCCCCTATTGGAAAAGCTTTCCGTTATCCTGGGGGAAAGAAAATTTATAAATATATCGCTCGGAAAAAGGTACGTACTCCACCAGCAGTTCCGGTTGTACCAAAATCAGCTGTGCTACCACCGCCTACTATTTTCTACCGACAGATCACCACTGTTCCATTACCACCCACTGCTCCGCCACCAGCAACCCCAGACCCAACTACTCGTAGTGCTCCTATGCCGTCCCACCGAAGGACCTATCATGTGCATCCATCAGTACCAACTCCTTGTACCCAAAATGAAACAAGTAGAAACCAAAGGAACCATAATCGAGTGGATGCTCGTAAATGGTCTTTCTTATTACCAACCCTGCACCATTGGCGATCTCAAGAGGGTGCCCCGACTGCTAGAGAACTTGGGGAAAGTTCTTACCATGCTGCATCCCGAATAATCCCAGTCACTGGAGAGCCAATGCATCATACTATCCCACTATTAGCTGCTAGGTTGGTTAGGCATGAGAATCGTATTGGTGAAATTGTAATTGCCATAGATGAGATTTCTCTCGAGCGAATCGGGAACATTGAAGAGGAGATCACGTGGTACACAGAGTAACCTTGGAGCAAGATTTTCAGCTGATGAGTACTGAGATTGAGGAGGCTGTGGATACTATTACTGAGTTCAGCCACAGGCTTGATGTTCAGAGTCACGAGACACAGGAGATGAGAAAGATTGCCAAAATAACTCAGCAGATGATAGAGCATCAGACTCAGGAGCTAGCAGCAGCCAGTGCCACTATCCATACCCTCAGTGCTACGCTTGAAGAGGTTCAGGCCAGAGAGAAATCCAGAGATGTGGAAATGCTTGGGATGATCAGGATTATCCAAGGGTTAGAGCGTAGATTAGGAGAGCCATAGATCAGAGACTTGTCAACCTAGTGTATCAATGTCTTGTTAATAAGAATCTTGTTATTGATGTTTTGTAAACAATCAAACAAGTATTAATAAGCGTTGTAATACATTGACATTGATTTATGAAATACATGGACAAATCTTATCTTTATATACGTCGAGATATTTATATTGTCTCGTGGTATATTTGTTCATGCAGGTCAAAACATTCGTATCCCCATGTACATATCGTGACGATGTTTGGATACATCTTGACTTAAATTCTTCATTGACTAAATTGTTATGACTATTCTTGGTTACATTATTACTTGAGGTAATCCTAGCGTAACTCAGTCTTTGTGAAATTCCTAAACACCATCGAAATGGCTAACGGAAATCTGATCGGCACCAATACCGTTATGAAAGATTGTACCTTAACTCTACTAGAAAAACCTTTTCCCATTAACCTTATGTCTGTTCAACTTGGAAGTTTTGACGCTATCATTGGTATTGATTGGCTATCCACACATCATGCTAGGATTCGCTGTGACGAGAAAGCTATTCACATCCCACTCGAGGTTGAAACTCTCATTGCCCAAGGAGACAACAGTAAACCTCGTTATGAAAATATCTCATACCTTAGAACGATGAAACACGTGAACGAAGGATGTCAAGCATTCATGGTTCATGTTACGGAAGATAAGTCGACAGAAAAACGACTTGAAGATGTTCCTATCGTTAGAAATTTTCCAGAAGTATTTCTTGAAAATTTTCCCGGTCTTCCATCAACCCGTCAAGTAGAATTCCAGATCGAACTAGTGCCTGGAGCGGCACCAACGACTAAAGCACCTTATAGGTTAACGCCATCTGAACTGAAAGAATTGTCGGAACAATTGAGAGAATTGTCTGATAAAAGTTTTTAGCTTATCACTCTAGGAAGCCCCGGTATTATTCGTTAAAAAGAAGGATGGATCCTTCCGAATATGCATCGATTACCGAGAGTTGAACAAACTTACGATAAAGAATCGGTACCCCTTACCCAGAATCGACGACCTATTTGATCAGTTACGAGGATCGAGCGTATAATCAAAAATTGATTTAAGGTCAAGATATCACCAACTAAGAGTTAGGGAGGAAGATATTCCCAAAACTGCATTCCAAACACACCATGGAAATTATGAATTTCAAGTGATGTCATTTGGTCTGACCGACGTATCAGCAGTTTTCATAGACCTAATGAACCGAGTATGCAAATCTTACTTACGTAAGTTTGTGATAGTATTCATCGACGACATTTTGATTTACTCACACAACAAAGAAGAACATGTCGAACACTTGGAGATTATGTTGGAACTACTCAAGAAAGAAGAGTTGTACTCTAAATTCTCGAAATGCGACTTTTGGATTCACATTGTGCAATTTCTAGGACACGTCATAAATAGTCAAGGTATTCATATAGATCCTGCAAGGATAGACGTCTTTAAAGGTTGGGCATCTCCTACAAACCTCACGGAGATACATCAATTTTTAGGTCTTGCAGGTTAACTACCAAAGGTTTATTGAAGGTTTCTCCAAAATCTCAAAACCTTTGACCAAGTTGGCTCAAAAGACTAAAAAGTATATCTAGGAAGAGAAAGGGGAATCAACTTTCCAGCTGTTGGAGCAGAAGCCTTCCGAAGCACCAATACTAACACTCCTTGAAGGAAGTGAAGACTTCATAGTGTATTGTGACGCCTCACACCACGGATTAGAAACAATTTTGATGCAAAGAAGCAAGGTAATAGCTTATGCATCCCGGCGACTGAAGAAACATGAGGAAAACTACGCGACTCATGATTTGGAACTAAGAGCATTAGTATTCACTCTTAAGATATGGAGACACTACCTAACCGTACCATGTTCATTGATCATAAGAGCCTCCAACATATTTTGGATCAAAAGAAATTGAACATGAGACAACGCCGTTGGCTAGGACTACTTAGTGACTATAAATGTGAAATTCGCTATCATCCCGGAAAGGCCAATGTAGTAGCAGATACGTTAAGCCGAAAGAAACGAATGAAACCTCTCAAGGTTAGATCATTGGGAATGACAATTCGTTCGCCCCTTCCATCACAACTCTTTACCGCTCAAAACGAAGCTCTTAATAAGAGAACCAACTTAAGGAAAAGATTTATGAAATACTGATGCGCGTGGATTGCAACACGCACTTCGTTTTACCTCTCGAGGGATCTCGAGAAGCTTGCAATCCCCACCAGGCAGTGTACCTGACCAATGTAGTATAGTGTAGTGGCAAGTACCGGGGGATTGATCGTTCTCTCACAGGGAATAGTGTTCGTTAGGTTAAAGACTACTCTAATTAAGGTCTAAGGGTGGAGGATGATTATTTTTGTATTTTTATGTTTTTTAGAAACGCAATAAATTCACCCGCGTTTGAAGTTGAGTGGGCGAATTAGTGGCTAGTCAACTAACCCAAGTATCTACTCCTCATTGCGAATTAAAATTAAAGTTTTGAGAACAACAATGGTGGGAAATTAGTTTTACCTTAGATTTCATTACTCCCTCTAACTATTCTTTTACCTTTATTTAGTTATTGAGTTTTGCGTGGATACGGGTGTATCCTAACAAAGTCGTAGATGCGTTCAATTCCCTAACTCTATA
>LBNU01012679.1:106356-126416 GCA_014162995.1 Artemisia annua | reverse complement strand
AGAAGAAATCTAGGAGTAGGACCTAAAAGAAATAAAAATCTACTAAACAATAACTATTTCCCGGCAGGCGGTGCCAAAAACTTGATGCGTTGGTTTTGTAACCTTACAACAGGTTTTACCTCTCGAGGGATCTCAAGAGACTTACAACCCCACCAGGCAGTGTACCTGACCGATGTAGTATAGGATAGTGGTAAGTACGGGGGATTGATCGTTCTCTCACAGGGAATAGTGTTCGTTAGGATAGAAAAACTACTCTAATAGGTCTAAAGGTGGAAGGAAGATTATTTTTGTATTTTTATATTTTTTGGAAAGCAATTAAAATCTCGGTTTTTTAGGGGAAGGGCAGAATTAGTTGCTAGTCAACTAACCCAAGTTCACTACTTATGCAAATTAAAATAAAATAAATATCTAAACTATTGTCGTTGTGAAAACAATATGGAGAAAGTTGTGTTTACTTAGATTTCATTACTCCCTAACTATCTTTTACCGGTTAATTGATATGTATGTTACTTGTGTGGATGAAGGGTGTATTCCTAGTAACTCATGGAGTGGCATACATATCTCCAATTCTATGAGCTCTTATCTCGCCCTATGCCATGCACGGCACAACCATAGCGGTTGTAAACAGTGTCTCATGCGTTAAATACTACCTTAATAGCCTAGTATGCCTTGGCAACATGTTTCCCAAGACGTTCAAGCACGTTACCATAAAGGAGGTTGGCCAGTTTTCTTGAGCCTAACATTGATGGAACAATCATCCCAACAAACAACAACACACACCAATTAACCAATAATTAATAGTTAGGTTTCATTAGATCTAAGCAAACACTAGAGAATTTAGCTACACATGTTAATTAGAAGACAAGAAAAAGAGATAATCAACCAACACATAGACATATTGATTGAATTAAAGTGAAGACTTATCTTTAATTAAGCATGAGGGTTCCAAGGGTTGGAAACCCTAAAAAGTACAGAAAATTCGTCTAGGGTTTGGTGCCAAAAGTTCTCCACAAAGTTCCACACTAATGAATGAAAAATAGAAAACTATATATAGACTTTTACACTCTGACGGCGTCAGGTTATAGGGTCTGACGCCGTCAGCCCGCCGCCATAAGGTTTCTCGGATGGCCTAGATCCACTTCTGACGCCGTCACCCTTTGTTGCCTTCTGGGCCGTCACTCTTTAAAACATAACCTGACGGCCTACACCTAATAACACCTGACGGCGTCAGGTGCAAATCTCCAAATTCTTTCTGGCCCGTCATTTGAAAATTGGATTTCACTCTTTTGTCAATGCTTGCTGACGGCGTCACCTTGTGACTCTGACGCCGTCAGGTAGTAATTCCAGCTTCTTTTGAGACTTTGTCGTTTTCTTCACTTTAACGCTCCAAATACGCATGTTTTCCAGAATTCTTCTCAAAAGTACCTAAAATGACAAAAGGAACGATTTAGGGCAATATTTGATCACATTTATACGAATTAAGGCTTAAATGACCCCTTAAAAGCGTAACACTTTTCGTCTCATCAAATAGCAAGCTTTGCTAGAGTTCTCATTGAAGTTGACGCTGAACTTAAGAGTGGAATATGCCTGGAAGCCTCCACATTGCAATTTTTGCAAGGTTTTTGGTCATGAATATAAGTTTTGTAATAAAAGGGAAATGTCTATGGAGGAAAGGTCTGATAAAGCAAAAGATATTGGGGATAATAATGCTAATGTTAGTCAAACTAATATGGGTGACGGGAAATGGCAGGAAGTGAGGAAGTTTGCTAATAATGGAGCTAGTACTAGTAGAGACATTGGGCAACAGAATGGTGGAGTTTATATGAATAGAGGAGGATATAGTAATAGGGGTAGAGGTGGTATTATGGGTAGAAGTGGTATTATGGGAAGAGGTGGTATGACACAGAGTAATGGTAAGGAGGTGAATAGTATGAGGTATGTTCCAATGGAGAATAGTGGTAGGAAGATTGATGAAGGGTTGATTCTTGATGGTAATAAGAATGGGAATAATGTTAGCAAAGGAAAGGGGATTGCAGGTTCTAAGGTGGATTTAAAAAATAAAGATAAAAAGCAAAGTGATATTAGTACTAAAAATAGTTTTGATTTATTAACTAAGAAAAATATGGATGAGGTTGAGGTTGGAAGTGATGAATGGGTTCAAACAAGAAAAAAAATTGATTTGGCTTGTGATTTAGGAATGCAAATTGCTGAAAGCGAGAAGGTTAGATGGTCTAAGGATCTAAGGAAATACTAAGAGGATAAGTGTATGGTTAAGGCTAATAATAAGTTGGTGGAAGGGTTAAAAGGGAGAATTTCAAAATTACAAAAGTGTTGACATAAATAATGCGTAAAAATGTTATTTATATTTTTCGATATCTCTACGTTTTGATGATCACAAAATGGAAAATCATTAAACGTAAGATTACTACGTAAACAAGTATTAAGCTAGTTTATATCACTATATCCAACTTAATCACTTAAGGTATGAATAAACAAGTGCTTAATACATCTCATGATCAAAGGGGTATTTAATTAATTAATACAAAGTTTATTTAATTATATAAACATATTATATATTTTTGAAAAACAATTTTGGTAATAAAGAAAAATGTTTTAATCATACTAAATATATGAATTCAAATTTTTAACCAAAATCAGTTAGTTTTTCACCAAATAAACTTTCCCCACTAAAGACAAAAAAATCTGGCCGTTACAGCTGGGCGGCCCCCTTAATTATAAGGGGCGGCCCCCTTAATTTTAAGGGGGCCGGCCACAATTAAGGGGACCGGCCACGCTCCTGTGTCAGAAAAAGTCAGAATTTTTCTCCTATAAATACCACCTTAATTCTGGTATTTTTCCTCACCTCTTGCACGAAAATTTTCAGATCTAAATCTCTCTAAACATCTTCCAAAACCCTTTGATCATTAGATTACTAATCCTTGTTTCAAGTGATTCAATCCCTCATCATCCACCATCATCCAAAGTGCAAGAGAAGAATACTCCTTCAACCTCAAGTTTAAGAAGTATTGTATATTGATTGTGTATATTGTGTATAGCTCTTGTGTAGTTGTGTTGTGAACATTATAAGTAGTTCTAGGAGTGTTAGTTGTGAATAGAAGTAGGGTAGTGGTGAAGATTAAGTAGTGAAGTAGTGAAGTAGTGAAGAAGTTGTGTTGTGAAGAAGTAGTGACGAAGTTGTGGTGTGCTCAAGTTGTGAAGAAGTCGTGGTGTGTTGTGAGATTGGTTCTAGCTACTATTAGGACCCGACATTTAGCTTTGTGTCGTTAAGCCGGTGTAAGCAAAAGTTGTGTAAGGTTTTCTCCGCCATAAGGGAGCTTGTTGACATAGTGAAGAAAACTCCCGAGTTAGGTGCTCGGGGAGTGGAGTAGGACGAAGAGGAGATTCGTAGCCGAACCACTATAAATCCTTTGTCTCACGGTGCCATCTTTCCAACTCTATCTTTTCACTTACTTACTTACTTTTATATTTGTCATATCATACACTTGTTGATATTATTGCTTATAATTGTGCAAGTTTCTTGGTGACACATAAATATCGAATTGGTGTTTTTATAAACAAAGTTTTTATAAATTAAAAAGACGTAAAACTATTCAACCCCCCTTCTAGTTTTCCACAAAAAGGATATCAGTTATGGACACAATAATATAGCTATGAATGCTAAGATTAAAGCTGATGAATTATGTAAAAGTATAATGGTTGAGTCTGGTGTAACACATAATCAAGCATACATGCAGGCTTATGATGAGTGCTACAGAGTAGAACTAGGCATAATTGATGGGTGGGTTAAAGAAAGAGAAAAGGCTGAGGTTGAATTATTTTTTCTATCCAACTTAGTACTAACTGATGGGGTTAGAAACACTTGGACAGAGGAGATGATTCAACAGTTTGGGAGCCTTGTTGGTCTGAAAGTTGATGGAATGATCAATAAATATTGTGCAGAAGGTATGGTTGACAGCATGGATGATGAAGTGGCTAAAGAGACTCATAGTAATGCCTGTTTCATGACAGCGGATGTTGTTTCTAATGAGATGGGAAGTAATGCTGATCAGATGCACTAATATAAGGAAACCAAAGACATCAAACATATAAACTTTAATCGATGGGAAAGCAATTTTAAGGCGGGCATTTGATTATTGCGTACTCACAAATTACCGGCCATCAATCCTAATGGATTCAAAGCTTACTATTACAATAAAACAAAACTACTTAATGAATTAAATACATGCAGGACCTTCTTACAGCTCTAAGATCTTCGTTTGGGGTGTGTCTTGTGTTGCTTGTTCGTCTGAATTCGTCTCCTTAGGGTTATGTGCACACAAAATTTGTCTAGGTCTTGGGGTATTTATAGTTTCTGTCTGAGGGTTCGATGCGGCGCATGTAATGATGAGATGCGGCGCATTAACTTAACTTCGCGTGGGGTCCAAGCTTATTATATTCTGGAATATTCGTACACCGCCTTTAGATGCGGCGTAACTTGAATCTTTATGCGGCGCATGTCCTTCAGTTGTCTTGGATTGTTTCTAGTGAAGTCTTGATAGTGATACGTCGTATGTTAATTGTGTGATGCGGCGTATCTGGAGTAGAACGAGCTTGATCTTCTTCTTTGACCAGAGTTTCATATGCGGCGCATGGTAGAATTCCATGCGGCGCATTCTTCAAAGTCAGGCAATGGTCTTCGAATTCATCTAAGTATGATATTGCAGCGTATCTGTTGAGTGAGATACGGCGCATCTTCTAGGTTCAATAGACTTTTGACATCTTGTTCGTTTTGCTCCGTAATTGGTCCAAAATCGCCAAGTTTCACCTTTTACCTGTTTTTACCTGAGAATCACTAAAGTAAACATTAAAGCACCGATTCTCATACATAATAAGGTAAAACAAGTTACATAAATAGGATTGTTGGATCGATATACTCTGAACAAACTAACTATATAGCTTGTAAGGGTTTAGTAATCTTGGATAAATCCTTAACTACTAACAATGAAACACTGAATAACTCTGTTAAGTATGCGGAATCTACTTTAATCAAAGCTAAGAAGAATTAACAAAGAACTTTAATTATATTAAACCTTTGAACCTGCTTATGTACATAGATTCACTAACAACCCTAATAACTCTAATATCAAACTTGCATGTATCTCTAATGCCAACCTAGGGATCCTTTTATAGGCATAAGGAAAACCCTAGTCGGTTTACAATACTTGAACGACAAATAAACTAACTCTAATCTAAAGAACATTCTAGAATTACATAATAATCCTTAAACGTTTTACATTATAGTCCTTTATCATAGCAGTTCTTTAATAAGCAGCACGTTGACTTTCTTCAGCAGCACTTTGACTTTTATGAGAAGCAGTACTTTGATCTTCCAGCAGTACTTTGACTTTATAACCCAACAATCCTCCCCTAACTTGAATTCTACTTGCTTGATTTCAAGTTTCTTTGTCTTCCTCTTAATTCATATCATCTTTAACTTCAAGGAATGATTGTATCTTTCTTTACTGTAATTATATAGTCACCATCAAAGTACTCTTCATCAGCAATCTTTATCAGCAACTATCAGCAACAATCTTTACAGCTACTCAGCAACATATTGACATAAGGTACATCAAATCTTTTAAGTTTCATACTATTCTCATCACTTCCAGGTGTGTTAACTCCTGTGAGAGGTGAATCATTGAAAAATAATGGATTTTGATGTCTCTTTACCAAAGCCATTAACTCTGGAGTAGCCAATGTTTAGGTTAGTAAACCATGGTACATTGATAACCATATGATTTTTAGCAAATCATCAGCTATCAACGGATTTGAGTAGTCTTTACCAAGAGCCGTTTGCTTTTGGACTAGCTAGTTCTTTTAGTACAATCACTACCATGGTGAACTAATTACCATATAAATGGATTTTCCACAGCCTTTACCACAAGCCATTATCTTGTGGGCTAGCCAACTCTTCACTATCACAGATATGGTGAGTTGAAAACCATACAATTTTTAGTAAATTGTCAACTAAAAACGGATTTGATAATCACATCAGAGCCGTACCCTCATGATGAGTCAAACTCTTTCTTGTCTATTAAACATGGTGAGTTGAATACCATTTGTTGTGTAGTACAAGTACTAACACCATGTATGACCCAAAAACATTTTGTTGCTGTTTTAATCTGTGCTTCAAAAAGTATTTTGCACACTTACAAAAATTACTATCTTATAAAGAACTTTACTGGTTTAAAACTTCAAGCAGTACTTTGATAAAGTACTGTTTGTATAGCAGTACTTTGAATAAAGTACTATGTTATTCAAAAGGTATATATAATAAAACCATACCAGTATTTATGAATCATCCTCTGCCGAAATTGTCCATTTGATGAACAATTCAATCACCATTAGAGCTGTATCATTTTCTTGTTCTACCTCCCTACCATGTTCTAGCATTCTGATCATAAGATCTCTTGTAAGAGGATATCTCCTTTCTGCTAGCATGTGAATCATGGTTCCATCTTCTAGCTCTAACATATGTACTCTTGTTGAATCAAAGTATCTCCAACTTTGAATCTCCCAATCTTCTTGATTCTTCCAAATATCATCTGTACTTGTTGCTTCAGTATCCCAAAGAGTTGTAAGATCACCCAGCAAGACTAGCCCTATTCCTTTCAGTGTAATATGTTCAAAATAAGCTTGTATCTGCTGGTATAAATGGAGTAAATCTTCTCTGTCTATAAGATACAATATGTCCCACAGCAAATTAAATGCTCTAAAGTTTTCATCTTCTCTGTGGAAAACAAAATAATCTCCATCTTCTTTTGATTCTACAACCTCCAATGCAAATATCTTAGATTTTGTCTCAGCAGCTTCTTTTGCCTTGGGATAATCAAAATCAACAACCCTTAGATAATTTCTCAGCTCATCCACTGTATCAGTTCTTAATTCAATTGTGGTCTTGAGCTTCTTTGATGTCTGTTCTTGAGTTGTTGTTCTTTTTCTCTTTGAGCTACTTGTTTTAACTTTATACATCATCTGTTTTCCTTCATCAGTATCAAAACCAATAATACCATCGACTTGCCTTTTATAAGCTTCTCTGACAGCATTATATAGATGTTTCATCTCTTGATACTTTAACCTCTGTAGACCTTTGTATCCTCGACATTTCAAATAACTCATGTAAAAATTTCTTTCTTGAGCTTTTGTCATTGGTCTTCTTGGTTGAACAATTTGCTTCTTTGAAATTTCAACTTTAGCATCTAATTCAGCTTGTAACTTTCTGGCAGCTTCTTCACCTTTAGCTTCTTGAAAAGCCCTTATCTGTGCTAAAGTAAACTCCTTCTTCTTCTTCTTTTTCTCTGACTCTACCAAGATTCCTTTCCCTTTATCCTTAGGATCTAGATATTGAGTAGGTTGAGAAGAAGGTTGTAGATCTTGAGTATGTTCAACTCCAGGAATAACAATACCTCTAGGTCTGGATATACTCATCATAATCTCAGCAATAGTCTCATCATCACTATTGGTAGATTTTCTAACCTCTTCTTCCTGAACTGGATTGGATAGACCCACATCTTCTTCAAAATCCAAGGTCCTTGGTGTGATTAAAAATTGTCTCACAGTACTTTGATGAGCATTATCTTGATGAGCAGTACCTTGAGCATTTTCAACACCAGTATCTTCCACATCCAATTCCTCTTTATCACCACTTCTGACTTGAATATCAGCATCTTGAAGATCAATCTTCTCAGTCTCATCACTCTTTCTTTCAGCAGTATCTTGATGAGGAATGTTTTCTTCAAGTGGTTTTATTTGAATATCATCATTAAAATCAGCATCTTCATTCTTATCAAAACCAGCATCTTCATTCACATTCTCATTCTGCAAATTCCTCCCCAATGGGAATGAAGAATGTTTCTTGAGCTTTCTTTTCTTGGACATAGGTTTGTGACCACTTTTCTGTTGTGACTTGACCCATATCCTGTGATGTTTAACAAGTGGCCAAACAAACCTCTTCAATCTCTTGAACTTGTTGCCCAACTTCAAAAGTAGTGCAGCTTGATCTTCATAAGCTCTCTTTAGTCTCCTTAGTTCCCTTGTCAAAGCATAATTATCCAGAACTCCTTCTTGAGCAGGTGCCTCCTCATCAGCCATGACCCCCTCATCTCCTCCAGATGTTTGAGAACCATCTGTGGAAGTATAATCATTGGGAGTGGGTGGTTGATTCTCACCATTATCTGAAACAGCAATAGCAGTACCTTGCAGAGAAGCAATCTTTTCCCATGAAACAGTATGTTGAGAAGCATCTCCTCCCTCTGAGTGTGACTGCTTAGTATGTTGTGAAACATCTTGAGCTTGGGATGGAGTCGGAGCAGAGTCTGAATGCTCAGAAGCATGGTCTGATTCCTCTTGAGCAGCATCTCTAACAGCTTGTGCCACTTCTAAAATATGTGCAGTGAGAGGTGTATTCCTTCCAGAGAACTTAGCACTCTTGGTAGCCATAAAAGTGAACACCTTGTTAGGAAGAGCAATGGCTGGCAAGAAGTCTTGAGGTTTGGGAACACCCTCAAGCTGTTTGTTCAAAAAGAGTTGAATGAACCTGGGATACATCAAAAATGGTGAACCATTCTTGATATGTTTTTGCATACCATCAAGAATCATGAATGAAAAGTTGAAGGGTTGATTGGTAGCTAATCCCACTAAGGCAGATGCTATGGTTTGACTAAATTCATTCCAAGCAGTACTTTTGTTACTGAGGCAATAAAGTAGAACATGAATCAGGTACTTCCAATATGGACTGAATAAGGGTTTCTCAAATGTAAGCTTAGTAAGTGAACCCTCATACCCAATATCTCTAAGTGTGTCCCAAAGTACTTGTTTGTCAAACCTCACACTACCTTCTTCATCATGAAACATAAGGTCTGTGCGAATACTAGCTTCTGTAATCCTAATAGTGTGCCCAACAACTTTAGCCGTAATGAATGAGATGTCTGGTTCTTCCCATCCCGATGCAGCAGTAGCCCAAAATTCTTGAATCCATGGCCCAATGATATCCGGATTGACCAATAAAGAGTAATTGATTGAAGACCCAGTTAGGAAATCAATCACGGCATGAAAATAAAGATTCAATTCGGTCTTATCCAAATTAGCAATCATATTATGTTTACTGCAAGTGTAACGAGCCATTTATGAATTTGTATGGATGATTTAAGTAGTATGTAGAGGGTTAATTGAGAATGGAAGTGATGGCACAAAGATGAATGAGAAGTGGAAAAGTGAGAGTAAAAAGGCGGTAGGGTTAGTTAAATATGAATAAGATATAAAAAAAATCAAATCCATTTAATGCGTATACCGTTATTTTGGCATGTATCCATTCCAAAACAAAGTATTTTACCATTTCCCCATATTTTTTACCGTTAGAACAGTACTTCACCACGTAGCAGTACTTTACACGTCAGCAGTACCCTTTAGAGCAATACTTTCCCAAAGCAGTACTTTCAGCCAAAACTTCAAGTAGTACTTTTCTATTATCTTCAGCAAATCATCAATAACTTTGCATTTCCTCCCCTCAAACAAAGCATAGGACTAAATGAAGTCCTCCCCTCAAACATAATTAATAATTAATCATACCAATACTTACCTCCAAATACTTGAATCTTGAGACATCAAATCCTTTGGTAAGTAAATCAGCTACATTATCATCTGTGTGAACCTTGACAACATTAATGAGTCTGTGCTCATAACAATCACGAATAAAATGATGCCTAATCTGTAAATGCTTTGTCTTGGAATGATAAACAGGATTCTTCACAATACAAATTGTACTCTCATTATCAATATTGATAGGAGTATTCTTGAAATTGAATCCATAGTCCAAGAGTTGATTATGCATCCAAAGTACTTGTCCACAACAGCTTGCAGCAGCAACATATTCTGCTTCTGTGGATGAAGTTGCTGCAATGGTTTGTTTCTTGCATTGCCATGAAACTAATCTTCTTCCAAGATATTGGCACCCTTCAGTGGTTGATCTTCTATCAAAATTATCACCTGCATAATCACTATCTGAAAAAGCTTCCAAGTGAAAAGGTGATTCCTTAGGATACCACAATCCTAACTTAGGTTGATGCTTGAGATAACCAAAAATCCTCTGTACTGCATTCATATGAGAGACCTTGGGTGAGACTTGATATCTTGCACAGAGACAGACAGCAAACATAATATCAGGCCTTGATGCAGTTAAGTACATAAGACAACCAATCATAGTCTATAAAGCTTGACATCCATTGGTTTTCCATCTTCATCTTTTCCTAATGAGTTTGAAGCTTTAATGGGTGTTGTGACTGGCTTGATAGTACTGAGATTAAACTTCTTAAGAATGTCAGTGACATACTTATCTTGACTAATGAAAATTCCAGTACTTGATTGTTTAACTTGAAGCCCCAAAAAGAAAGTTAATTCACCCATTGAACTCATTTGAAATTCTTTTTGCATGAGCTGTTCAAACTCTTTCACCATTGGCTGTTTTGTAGCTCCAAAGATAATATCCTCCACATAAACTTGAACAAGCATGATATCCTTTTTATCTCTTTTAATGAACAAAGTCTTATCAATTGCTCCTCTCCTGTAACCATGTTGTAAGAGAAAAGTTGAGAGTCTTTCATACCAAGCTCTAGGAGCTTGATGAAGGCCATACAAGGCCTTGACAACTTTGTAGACTTTGTTTGGATGTTCAGGATCCTCAAAACCAGGAGGTTGTTTAACATAGACTTCCTTTGTAATTTTGCCATAAAGGAAGGCACTTTTGACATCCATTTGATAAACTGGAAATCCCATATAGGAAGCAAAAGCAAGAAATAATCTTATTGCTTCAATTCTTGCTACAGGAGCAAAAACTTCATCATAGTCCACTCCTTCTTCTTGTCGATATCCTTGTGCAACCAATCTTGCTTTGTTCTTTATGACATTACCTCTTTCATCTCTTTTGACTCTGAAAACCCATCTTGTACCAATGACCTTCATTCCATCAGGTAAATCTAAACTTCTTGAAGCTTGAATTGTAGAAGTTCTTCTTGCATAGCTTCAACCCAACTCTCTTTAGTTAAAGCTTGAGCTATATTCTTGGGTTCTTCTTGAGATATAAAGCAGGCAAATAGGCATGTTTGTTGATCCTTATGATTCATCCTATTTTGTTTATAAACAAATATAAGTAAAGCATTATGTTGCTGTGAAAAACCTTTAGCTTTTGTTCTTGTGAGCACTCCTGAAGTTGAAGGTCCAATGATTTGATCAACTGGATGATTTTTATGAATTCTTGATGTAGGAGTTGATGGAACTTCAAGATCATTATCCAAATTTGTGAAGTCAGGATCTTCATTGGAATTTGAGAAAATACCTTCATCTTCTAACTCATCATCAGTGTCTACTAAGTCATGCATGTTAGGATCATTTAAATCCTTAGTAGAACTCACAATTGGTTCAGCAGTACTTTGATCCAAAGTACTGTGATCCAAAGTACTGTCATCCAAAATACTGTGAGTATTTTCTTTGAACTTACCCTTTTTCTTTGCAGCTTCATAGGCTCTCCTTTGATCATATTCATAGGATTTAGCTAGTGTTTCTTGAAAAAGCATCCTATTAAGTTCATCTTGAATTGCTTGATCTTCATTAGAGAGTATAGAAGTTGGTTCAACAGTACTTTGCTTCTTCTCAATGGTTATGGGTTCTTCATCAGTAACATCTTCTGATCTAGCATTGACTCCATGAACAATATATTGTGAATCTTCTTCCTTGTGAACAACTTGATTTTCTTCTCTGACAGGCACATAATTCATAGAAGGAGTCAAACTATCAAGATCAAAACACCAATCAGGACCTTTTCCTTTTTGATTTTGTTAATCTTCCAGAAAATCAACATGAAGACATTCTTGAACCTTTTTGGTAACCCTGTTGTACACTCTAAATCCTTTGATGTTGTTACAGTAACCCAATAAGTATCCTTCTTCTGACTTACCATCAAATTTTCCCAGAGAATCAATAGTATTAAGAATAGTCAGAGAGCATCCAAAAGGTTTTAGAAAACGAATATTTGGTTTCTTACCCATAAGCAACTCATAAGGTGTCTTCATCTGAGGTTTAGTCACTAATACTCTATTCAACACATAGCAAGCAGCACTTACAACTTCAGCCCAAAATTGAATAGGTAATAAAGAATCTGTAAGCATTGTTCTTGCTGCTTCTATAAGTGTTCTATTCTTCCTTTCTGTAACACCATTCTGCTGTAGAGTTCTAGCAATACTAAACTCCCTCTTAATCCCTTTCTTAGCACAAAATTCATCCATTAACTTTTTTTTGAATTCAGTCCCATTATCACATCTAATACCTCTAACTTTGAGTCTCAATTGATTTTCAAGGGCTATAATAAGATCATGAATAGCATCAAAAGTATCATCTTTAAATCCCAAGAAAAAGACCCATCTAAATCTACTGCAATCATTTGTTACAACTAAGCAGTATTTCTTCTTGTTTAAGCTTGAAATAGAAACAGGACCAAATAGATCCATGTGTAACAACTCCAAAGGCTCTCTGACAGTTCTTTCTTCAAGCTTTTTGCATGAAGCTTTATGTTGTTTACCCTTCTTGCAAGCCAAACATGAATGATCAGTCTTGAAAGTTTTAGAAGGTAAACCTCTAACTAAATTGCCGTTAACCAGCTTGTTGATATTCTTGAAATTCACATGACCTAATCTTCTATGCCATAAATGTGCTTCTTCAAGTGTTGCCTTTGCTACTAAACATGTTGCTCTCTCAGTAGAGTTGATATTCTTCAAATCAATACTATACACATGTCATAATTCTAAATTTCCAGGTCAATTCTTTAGTCCCGACATTTCTTATTCATTGAATTTCAATTCAACATTTCACGTAAACAGGGTTTACGGGTATCCATTTGACGAGACCGGGTAGGTTAAGTCACATTGTCAACCATCGTACATTTTCTAGACTAGGGTTAGTCTACATTGCATCACGACATCATTTGCATTCTATTCCACTCGTAGATATATATTTTCAAGTTACCCTTATTTATTTATTTGTATATAAATAATAAGACAAGTTATTAGTTTTTAACCTAATGTACCAAACAAATTCCACTAGAGCACTAATATATTTTTATATTAGTTATTTTTCCACTAAGGTTATAAAACTATATATTATTTATTTTTGGTGGTTAACCAAATAATAAACCTTTACTTGAACTATATACAACAAGAATTGTACCAACAAAGCAATACCTATCAAAATACCCAATGTTTATGAAAATTATATTTTTATAATTTTTACAACCTTATTATATCCCGTATTGACCCGTTATATTTTATTTCTAATTAACCCGGTACCCGAAAACGCTAAACCGCTCAAACTATACACTAAACGGTACCCCGTAAAAATTATATTGCACAAAAGATGACACCACAACCACCTCATGTTGAGGTGGCTGGCTCTAAATGTCCTAGAGACACTTGTTCTCTTCCTAATTCACACATAAAATCCCTAAATTCCACCTAAACTACACATACATGCAAGGTGTTATTTATTTTAAAAAAAAAAAAAATATTTCTCTAGTTCCTTGCTCTCCCTAGCTCGTTCCAACCTCAAGACCAAGAAGGACCAAGAATTTTTCAAGTATTAAATATTTTACAAGTATTAGATCACATCCATTACAAGGTTTTGTAATATAAACCTATGGATTGTTAGGTTTTTCTACCCAAAAAGTTATAAGGTTTTCAAGTAAGTGAACCACTAATTTTTCTATAAATTCTACCATGAATTCCTTGCAAGGTTTATGTACTTTTGTCATTTTTGAACTTGCATATTGAAGTCTATACCACAAAAACCTAAATTTCTATCATTTTATGTGTAAAATGAATTCCTTATGAAACCTTGGTGAAATGATTGAAATGGTGATGTTAGGGAACCCATGACACCCTAAGAAGGTGTATGGTAGATTA
Organism: Artemisia annua; assembly: GCA_014162995.1. Lineage (NCBI taxonomy): Eukaryota > Viridiplantae > Streptophyta > Magnoliopsida > Asterales > Asteraceae > Artemisia > Artemisia annua. The sequence goes on along the minus strand of LBNU01012679.1, from coordinate 112,413 downwards.
AGGGATGAGTTGATGTTGTTAGTAGTGGATTTGGACATGTACAAACTAGGTAAAATCATTTTTGGAACCATATGTTAACCTTCTGTCCCTATTTTAAATATTGGAAAAATTCAGTGAGCTTTGGTAAATTTTGGACCCAAGATATAGAAAATACATCCTTAGATGAAACTATGGCCTTTTGAACCGCTAAAAACGGACTTATAACGAAGAAATTATGCCAAAAACAAAATGCTACTAGACTTATACATTTTCCGGAAATTTGTTTGCTGATGTACGAATTTACTTGGTCAAAAACGAGCCTTAGACCTTTTCAAAACTTGCCAAACTATTGAAAATATGTTAGTATACCTTTTTACCTTTCCGGGGATATAAAGAACTTGAAAATCGGCCTTATAACGAATTAGTTATGATTTTTCGAAAGTTATTATTTTCACTAATAAACCACCAGCACTTACCCAGAAATTTTCTAAGTATACCTAGAAACACCCATGTTGAGAGCTATTTTCCCGTCAATTGACTCAGTTCTGGAGTTTTGGACCTCAAGGAACAAAAGTTAGAGCACCTGGCCTAGTTTTCAAATCAAAAAGCCGTTTGTCATTTGGACTTAAAATGAGTAATCTACAGCTATCCAAACATTCATAAAAACTGCCCAGAAATGGCAGCTTTAGCCTAAAAACACCATACTTCTCGACCATTTAGCATAAAATCTAGACACTTTGAGCAAAACTTCACTCCTGAACATATTGAGGCTTGGTGCTAAGCTTTCCAAAAATACTAATTTTATTTCCTAACTCTCAATATTCACTGATTTACAACTAGTTTTCCGAAGCTATTTTTAACCGTATTTCAAAAATTACTATGTGTTATATTTTACGTCTAAAACCTATATTTCACTATATTTCACTATATAACTATTGTGTAATATTATTAGACTATATAAACATGTAATATTCACTATGACCTTATACGAAGATATAAATTATATTTTCGACAACAATACATATTTTGAATACAAAACGAGTGGTATAGATTATAAGTGCAAGTGCATACATAAACCCAATTCATAATCTAAATTAAATTACTTGCATTCATTTTAGGTTGCGATTAGGAGATTGCACCTCATTTCTTCAGCTCATACATTCCCATTTGTACCATTCCTTGAGGTGAGTTTTCATAGCCCCGTATGCATTCTTTTATTGTTTTTCAAATCCCACGGGGGAGAATACATTGTTCAATTTTTGTACGGACCTAAGTATACAAATTCAAGTACAATGCTTAAGTTACCACATTGCCTATGAAAGTTCCCCTATTATCATGAACCGTTAATTGTATTTAAGCAAGAGTGAGTGGATAGATCTATTGAGGGTGACGCCTCCATCCGTGTTGGGGTTACCGACAGTCAAGCGGATGCATTTCATTTTTATTCATATTAGAGTGTCTGGCAAAACACTCTTTAGGGGCATTACATACAGTCAAGCTTCGGGGTCATGAGCTTAAGGGCTATTGTACTATTTTTCATTTATCATGTGACGGGTAGTCATACATATATACTTATGGTTTCCGTATAACATTCATTTTTATAAACCTATGATTTCTCACCAACATATTGTTGACGTTTTTAGCAATGTATTTTCAGGTAACTAATGTAACAACATGTGACATGCATTGGACCAACATGGAGTCGAGGGTCGACGCGTCTCACTGTTTTATTTCAATGCACTTATGAATCGTTTGATCTTGTTGTTTTTATTTTCAATAAATGTGTAAAACTACTTGGGACCTATGTTGTAAACTTTTATGTTTTAAATAAAATGATCAAACGTTGTATTTACAAAACGACACTTTAGGTCGTTCAATGTAACCTTGTATGAGATGCCATGATCGTTACACCCGGGAATTCAATTCCGCTGCCATTTTACAGGTAAATTCAGGGTGTGACAGATTGGTACCAGAGCAAAGGTTATAGCGAACTAGGTTGTCCTTATATCCTAGACTATAACTACCCCGTAGTAACATCTCATCATTACATTATAAGTGCATATTTATATTTTTGAGTTTTCATTAAACGGGTTATTCATTTCATTTTACTTTGTTTGTTACAGAGTATGTCTTCCGATTCACATCCCATCATACTCTCATCTGACACTGACATGCCGGATGCTATGTCATCTACTGCTGTTCCATTACCAGTCCATCCAGCACCTGTTGTATTACCTACTATTCCAGCACCTCAGTCACCGTTAGTGACAGTTGTTCAGGATACCGAGGCCTTTTATGAGGACGAGGTAGCTCCTACTCCCCAGATTTCTCCAGTTGCACCATCTTCTGTGTTGCGTGCACCCACCTCATCACTACCTCATGTTGCTCCTGTTCAGTCAGGACAGACTACTCCTGTTCGTCGTCGTAGGACTTTTAGGAATGCTCGAAAGAGTGTTCGCATTGTTACTCCTACACCTACTCCTATGATACCAGTTACTCCTACCTCACCATCACCATCCATTACCTCTGCTGTTGCCCCTACACCTACTCAGCCCTCGCCGCTCGAGAAGCGTGCAAGGCTTACACCTTCACCTTTACCTACTGAGGCTTCAGATCTTCCACCTACTCAGTACCATGTAGGTGAGAGCTCGCGTGCGGCTGCAGCGAGAGAGCCTCCTACCGTGACTTTAGATTCCCAGATTGCTGATCTACAGGGACAGTTGGATAGGTTGAGACTACAGGTAGATGTTACTGTTGATGGTAGACTTGATACTATAGAGGAGGATGTTGAGGGATTAGTGTTAGGACGGGTTGGTATTGACGTATCTTATCATGGTTTAGAGGTACGTCAGGGGCAGAACCAGGAGCGGGTTGTTCAGTTGGGTCATCAGATGTCTATGGTTTGGGAGTGGTTTGTTTTGGTTTGGGATTGGTTAGTGAGGTCAGAGACTAGAGAGGCTGCTCTACAGCTTAGAGTCGAGCATCTCGAGGAGATAGTCGTTATGTTTGATCGAGAGATCCGCCGTCTTAGGGGAGGACCTGGACCATTTGGAGCACCTGTACTATTTGGAGCACCTGGACCATCTGGAGCTGGACCATCGGGAGCACCTGGAGGCGCCTAGATGTAGACTGTATTATGTAGCTTTTACTATTTTCCTAGTCCCGGGGTGTGGGACATAGTTTCAAGAACTTGTTGTCTTTTGGTTGTAGTACAAACAAATGTACCAAGTATGACTCTACTATGTTGGAATTGTCGTGCTATATATATATATCGGTCCATGTAGGCCGAAATTTTCATGTATTATATTCATGTGTTGTGATTATATTATGATGTTTCGTGGTTGCTCTTTAATATTATTGTATTTATACATGTCGTGGTTGTATTTATACATGTCGTGGTTGTATTTATACATATTGTGGTTGTACTTATACAGGTTGTGGTTGTACTCATGCATATTGTGGTGGTATTTATGTGTGTTGTGGATTTATATACATCATATGACGATCAATTTTAGTATGATTTCTTATGGTTGTGTTTCGTTGTGATTGATCAGAAATATGCCACTAAGGAAAGAAAAGGCTGCACCGGCCGCATCGGCCATGTCACAAGCCGCTATCAGGAAACTTGTGAAAGATAGCATAGCTGAGGCAATAGAGGTTGAAAGAGCTAATGTTGCTGCAAGGGCCACTGAAGCCACTACTCATGTAGAAACATCTGAACAAGCTAGCAATGCAACTGTTAGACGTAAGTGTACGTTCAAGGATTTCAAAAGTGGTGATCCTATCAAATTCAAAGGTACCGAAGGAGCTATTGCTATGATCCGTTGGTTTGAGCATACCGAATCGGTATTTAGTTTATGCAATTGTCCCGAGGAATCCAAGGTAAAGTTTGCTGTTAGCACACTTCTTGATCAAGCTATGTCATGGTGGACTACATATGCTAAGCCTATGGGTATTGAAAATGCCTACAAACTTTCATGGGACGAATTCAAGAAACTGTTGACCAAGAAGTTTTGTCCTCGTACGGAAGTGAAAAAGATGGAAACCGAGTTTTATGAGCTCGTGACTGTGGGAAATGACATTGAAACATACATTCGAAGGTATCAAGAATTAGCTGCATTGTGTCCGTCTATGGTTCCGGACAATGAGAAGTTGTTAGAAAATTTCATCGGTGGGTTACCCGAAAACATCCGTGGTGATGTGATTTCTTTTGATCCGCAAACACTGGACGAGGCAATTAGGATGTCTCAGAAACTCATGGCTCAGATTATAAGCAAAGGAAAGTCTTCAAACAACACCAACAGCAACACCAACACCAACCCTAACCGTAACTACAACAATAACAACACCAACAACTACCGAAACAACAACAACAACAACAACAACAACTACAACAATAACCGAAACAACTCCAATAACAACAACAACAAAAGAAAGTGGGACAACAACAATAACCAGGGTGGCAATGCTACTCAACCACCACCCAAGAAACAAGATAATGCAAAGGCCTATGCTGCAGGTCCAACTGAGAATAGAGGTTACCATGGTACTTTACCTAAATGCAACAAATGTCAAACCCATCATAATCCAGGAAACTGCCCAAAACCGTGTACTAATTGTGGAAAGATTGGTCATCAAGCAAAAGAATGCAAATCACCGCGTGTGGCGGATAATCAGAAACCTCCAGTGACATGTTTTGGATGTGGTGAAGTTGGGCATTACATGAATAAATGTCCAAAAGGAAAGAATCAAGGTTCGGGAAACCAAGGTGGAACAGCTACAGGAAGGGCTTATGTTATGGGAGGAGGTGATGTCAGGGAGGATCCGAATGTTGTTACGGGTACGTTTCTCGTCAATAATCGTTATGCAACCATTTTATTTGATTCAGGAGCCGATAGAAGTTTTGTTTCTATTACATTTGCATCATTACTCAACATTGAACCAACTACACTAGACATTTCCTATCACGTCGAACTAGCTAATGGGTCTTTAGTTAGCACCAACACCGTTATCCGCGGTTGCACTCTCAATTTCCTAAATCATCCATTCAATATAGACCTCATGCCCGTAGAACTTGGTAGTTTCGACATTGTTATCGGTATGGATTGGTTGTCTCGACATCGTGCAAGAATCATTTGTGATGAGAAGGTTGTTCATCTTCCTTATGACGGTGAAACTTTGGTTGTTCGTGGGGAACGAAGTGGAACTAGGCTCAGTATCATATCATACATCAAGACCGGAAAATATATAAAGAAGGGTTGTTATGCATTTTTGGCTCATATTACGGAAAAGAAGTCGGATGAGAAACGACTTGAAGATGTACCAATTGTTAAGGATTTTCCAGAAGTTTTTCCGGACGAATTGCCAGGACTTCCACCTAAACGTCAAGTCGAATTTCAGATCGACTTAGTACCAGGAGCTGCACCAGTTGCGCGAGCACCTTATCGACTTGCACCTTCAGAAATGCAAGAGTTTTCAAACCAATTGCAAGAGCTATTGGATAAAGGATTCATTAGACCGAGTTCCTCGCCTTGGGGAGCACCAGTTTTGTTTGTAAAGAAGAAAGATGGATCTTTTAGAATGTGTATCGAATATTGAGAATTGAACAAGTTAACGGTGAAGAATCGTTACCCACTTCCTAGAATCGACGATTTGTTCGATCAGTTACAAGGTTCCAATTATTACTCCAAGATTGATTTAAGATCCGGTTATCATCAGTTAGGAGTACGGGAAGAGGATATCCCGAAAACAGCCTTTAGAACTCGTTATGGTCATTATGAGTTCCAAGTAATGCCGTTCGGATTAACCAATGCACCAGCTGTGTTCATGGACCTCATGAACAGAGTGTGTAAACCATATCTAGATAAGTTTGTGATTGTATTCATTGACGATATCTTGATTTACTCGAAAAGCAAAGAAGAACACCAAGAACACCTCAAAACGATCTTAGAACTGCTCAAGAAGGAGCAATTGTATGCCAAATTTTTGAAGTGTGATTTTTGGATACGAAGAGTACAATTTCTTGGCCATGTCATTGATAGCCAAGGACTACAAGTGGATCCAGCAAAGATCGAGGCA
>LBNU01012679.1:69814-92441 GCA_014162995.1 Artemisia annua | reverse complement strand
AAGATCCTTATCTCGTCCTTTGGATTGAATCCCACCTAGAAAGTTCTCTTCTCCATGATTCTGGATCCTTGAATTCCTTCCAGGTCCTTCTTGTCAATCGTTATGCTTCATTTTGCCACGTGGAGGTGAATTGACCCTTATCTGACACCTTGGCAGAGAAATCCAGAAGTTACGAGGTTCACTTATTGATTTTACCAGGGTGAAATGTGAAGAAGGAGGGTGAATAGTGATCCTGGGTAAAAAGTGGCGGGTATTTGGGATTGGTTATTTTATTTATTTTGTTTTTGGGGCTGGGTTAAATAAGTGGGATTGGGCTTGGTGTGTGTGATGGGCCAGCTGGGTCTGACGGGGTGTTAGGGGATTTGGGTTTGTTTATTTATTGGTTAGTTTGGGTTTATTTGTTTAATGGATTTAGTAAAGGGTCCGGTTGGTTTTGTAGAATATTTAGGATTTAGTTTATAAAATCACAAGGACCAAAGGTGTATTTTCTGAATTTGTAAGGACCATTCTGCCAACTTTTATAAATGCTATCCAAGGGCCTATCTTGAGCAATCTCGAATACTTGGAGGGTGTGAGTTGTCATTTTTTCAAATATTCTCCCAGGGACTAAATTTGACAACTTCTGAAACTTGAGGGACCTCTTTTGCCATTTCTTCAAATTATTCTTCCAAGGGTTTCTTTTTCAATTCTTCATACTTGAGGGACTTAATTTGACTTTTTGAGCTTCTTTTGACTTTTTAGCATCCCCGGCTCCGCCTTTTGACTATTTCCATCTCCCGTGCTCGTTTTTGATGATTTTGGCCCGTTTTTTTGGTCATTTTCTCATATTTTCTTACCTGCATATATAAAAACACAAAAACATATATATTTGGCAATTATCGGCGGGTTTTTGGTCTTTTTGGTCTTAATTTGGTCAAGAAAAGGTATGTGTTTAAGCACATACCAACCATGGTTTTCAAAAAAAAATAATAATAATAAAAAATAATAATCCTGCATTTGATTTTGAATCCATAATACCTGACCACAACAATTTGCAGTAGCTACATACTCAGCTTCAGTTGTAGAGGTAGCCACTATGGTTTGCTTCTTGCATTGCCATGAAATCAACCTCCTGCCAAGAAATTGACAACCACTAGTTGTGGACTTCCTATCATGGCTTGCTCCAGCATAATCACTATCTGAATAAGCTTCCAGGTTAAAGGATGACTCTTTAGGATACCATAGGCCCAAATTGGGTTTGCCCTTAAGGTATCTAAAGATTCTCTTCACAGCATGAAGATGTGAAGTCTTGGGGGTAACCTGAAAATGAGAACAAGCACATACAGCAAACATAATATCTGGCCTATAGGCTGTTAGATACATAAGAGAACCTATCATAGATCTGTATAAGTGCACATCTACATCATCAGCATCTTCATCCTTTGTCAAAGGCACCTTATTCTCAATTGGTGTGACTGCTGTTTTCACATTTGTAAAGTCAAACTTCTTCAGCATGTCAGCTACATATTTGTCTTGTGAAATAAAAAGTCCATCTGACTTTTTTTTGACTTGCAATCCAAGGAAGAATGTGAGTTCACCCATTGAACTCATCTGAAATTTGCCTTTCATCAAGGCTTCAAAGTCTTCACACCAAGACCTTTTTGTTGAGCCAAAGATGATATCTTCAACATAAACTTGCACACGCATGATATCCTTCTTGTCCTTCTTAATGAACAAGGTCTTGTCAATCACCCCCCTTTTATAGCCATGTTCTTCAAGAAATGTGGAGAGTGTAGCATACCAAGCTCTAGGGCTTGATGTAGACCATAAAGAGCTTTGACCACCTTGTAAACCTTTTTAGGATGAGAAGGATCAACAAAACCAGGAGGCTAGTGAACATACACCTCTTCTTCAATAGTGCCATATAGAAAGGCACTCTTGACATCCATCTGATAAACTATGAATCCCATGTAGGATGCAAAGGCCAAAAACAACCTTATGGCTTCAATCCTAGCCACAGGAGCAAAGACCTCATCATATTCTATTCCTTCCTCTTGCCTGTATCCTTGAGCCACCAATCTAGCTTTGTTTATGACCACTACTCCTCTTTCATCCTTTTTGTTTCTGAAGACCCACTTTGTGCCAATGACTTTAGCCCCATTTTGTAGATCTACAAGAACCCAAACTTTTTGCAATTTAAACAACAGTAACTCTTCTTGCATAGCTTCAACCCAGCTCTCATCCTCCAAAGCATCAGAAACCTTGGTCGGTTCCTTTTGAGAAAGAAAACNTCCTTCCTCTTGCCTGTATCCTTGAGCCACCAATCTAGCTTTGTTTCTGACCACTACTCCTCTTTCATCCTTTTTGTTTCTGAAGACCCACTTTGTGCCAATGACTTTAGCCCCATTTTGTAGATCTACAAGAACCCAAACTTTTTGCAATTTAAACAGCAGTAACTCTTCTTGCATAGCTTCAACCCAGCTCTCATCCTCCAAAGCATCAGAAACCTTGGTCGGTTCCTTTTGAGAAAGAAAACATGCAAAGAGACAATGTTGTTGATCTTTGTGATTGTTCCTTTGCTGTTTCTGAACAAAGCTGATAAGTGCATGAGCACCTAATTTTTGCTGTACTTGTCTTTTTGTCTAAACAGCTGACTTAGGATCACCAATGATTTGACTTTTTGGATGAGTATTGTGAATCCTAAGTGTAGGAACAGGACTCACATCAACTTCTGTTGGAAAGTTGGTGAAATCAGTGATCATACCTTCTGCATCATAAGAAGCTTCAGTAAAGAGTCCTTCATCAGGCACATCACAAATATCAGGTTCTGGTATGGCTGAGTCATCAAAATCAGCATGTGAAGATGGAGCAAGCTTCCCAATTGCTTTTGAGGAAGAACATCCTTTTCCTTTTTGAAAGCTTGAATATCTTCTGAAGCATCTTTGGGAAAAGCCTCTTTGGCTTGTACTCCCGTCTCCTTCTCTTTGACTGGTGTGGAAGGTTTCTTCGTTCCATTTGTATCTGCACAATGCTGGACTGCTGTAGGTATAACAATAAGCTCCTCTGTTGCCTCTTCATCCTCATTTGCATTGGAAGTATTTGTAGTACCTGCATTGTTAGTTTCTTCTGTGGAACCTGCATTAGGGTTAGCTTGATTCTCCAAAGAGATAGCAATATAATTCATAGAGTCAGTTAGATAATCAATATCAAACATCCACCCATAACTTACTCCTTGCTCATGAGGTTTCTCCTCAAGAAAGTCAACATGGAGATTTTCCACTGCCCTTTTTGTCACCAAATTATATACCCTATAGGCTTTACTATTTAGTGAGTATCCAACAAAGAAACCTTCATCAGACTTGCCATCAAACTTGCCAAGCATACTAAGAGTATCTAGAATGGTAACATGGCACCCAAATGGTCTTATGTAGCTAATAATTGGTTTTTGGCCAAATAAAAGTTCATATGGAGTCTTGTTCTGAGGTTTAGTCACCCTTACCATGTTAAAAACATAACAAGCAGTATTAACTGCTTCAGCCCAAAAATGGGTTGGTAAAAGTGAATCTGCAAGCCTAGTCCTAGCAACCTCAATTAGGGTCCTGTTCATTCTCTCAGCAACTCCATTTTGTTGTGGAGTTCTAGCATTACTAGACTCTTGTTTTATGCCTTTGTTTCCACAGAATTCAAGAATACTTCTATTTTTAAACTCAGTGCCATTATCTGATCTAATAAACTTAACCTTATGATCAAGTTGGGTTTCAATCTGCTTAATGAATGTTTGAATAATGCTAGGAGTTTCATCCTTGGAAGACAAAAAGAATACCCAACAAAACATGGTACAATTATCAGTGATAACAAGACAGTACTGAGCATGATTAATGCTTTTAACAGAAGTAGGCCCAAATAGATCCATTTGTAAAGTGTGTAAAGGTGCAGTAATGGATCTTTCTGATTTGGCCTTACAAGATGCCCTATGTTGTTTACCCTTATGGCAAGCCACACATACATGGTCATTTTTGAAAATCTTGGAAGGTAGACCTCTGACAAGGTTTCCCTTCACAAGTTTGTTAAGATCTTTGAAGTTAATATGAACCAACCTTCTGTACCACAATTTAGATTCATCAAGTGTGGCTTTTGCAAGCAAACAGGCAAAACCTTTTGCAGGTGCAGGTGTCTTCATATCAAAACTATACATATTATACTGTCTAGGGACTTTTAGGAGTATCCGAATTTCATCAGGCATCTTAAAGTCAGAAGTCAACACAAAACATTCAGTTTCAGTAAAAAGAACCTTATGCTGCTTATCACAAATTGTGATATTGAGAAAAGATTAAATTGCCCAAGTTCTTTCACAAAAGACACATTATCAAATTCTAAATTGCCAACTACTATTCTACCTTTACCAGTAATGTAGCCTTTGCTACCTCCAAAGATAACAGAACCTTCTTTGAATTCTTCAAAATCTTCTATGTGTTCCTTGTTACCAGACATGTGCCTTGAGCATCCACTATTAAAAATGCCTCTATCTCCCATGTTCTTGAGTGGATGATCCTGCACATAAATAATAAGATATTAGTTTCTCTTAAGGACCCAGGCCTGAGTAGGCTTGGGTCTACCTTGTGGATCCTCATACTTGTATGTCTTGTAGGAACAAGATCCACTGTTGCTTTGGGATTTGTATGTAAATTCATTCTTGAATGGATCCCAATTCCAACATGCTGAGGCCTTAACAGCAGACCCCCCATTACCCTTTACAGCACTAGAGTTTGACATTTTAGCTGTATTTTTGACAATTGGTTTCCTCACAGGCGACTGTGATTTAGCAAAGTTGTTTCTTCTCACAGGTGACTATGATTTAGAAAAATTGTTTCTTTGATTGACTTTGTTCACTTGTGGTTTATTAGCAACTGGTTGTTTGGGTCTATAAGTATTACCATACCCATAATTAACCTTGGGCTTAACCTGTTGCCCAACAGGTTTAACATTTTGCCTACCAGTACAAATATTTGGCCTAACAGAATTACCAAATGAGTGACCCGTATTAACATTTGACCTAGCAGAATTAACATGTGATCTACCAGCATTGATTTGTACTGGTCTAGGAATAAATTGATTAGCATTGTTAATTATGTTTACATTGTTCCATACTGGTTTTGTCACAACATTACCAGTATTAACCACTCTTTGTTTCTTTAGTTTAGCTTCTTTAGCCATTCTCTTTTCATGAAAGTCACAATCTCTAATTAAATGGCTAATACTACCACAAACAAAGCATCTTTTCTGAGTGTAAGTATAACCTGCTCCTAACACTCTTTCCTTTTTCTCATTCCAATTCTTATTAGGTGTCTCTTGGTTGTTTACTTGTTGCCTAGGAGATTTTATGTGCGACTCCCAACTAGGTGCAACAGGTTTTGGTTTAAGTGTAGACACAACAGGTTTAATAACTTTAGGTTTTGACTCTTTACTGGGAACATTTTTTTGTTCTGATTCAGAATGCTCAGAGATGGTTCCAATGGACCCTTCACTGTCGTCAGATTGATAGGTAGATTAATCACTGGATTTATTTGAGACATTTGTTTCAGGCTGTTGGGGTCCCTTTTTACCATAAACAAATAGAGAGTGTCGAAAACTAGAAGGGGGGGGGGGTTAAATAGTTTTACGTCCTTTTAATTTATAGAAACTTTGGTTTTGAAAACTTCGATTCTAGCTTTATGTGATCTCAACTTACTTACAAAATTATAAACAACTATATCTACAAGAGTATATAATAACAAAGAAGTAAGTAAGTAAGTAATAAAGGATAGAGATTGAAAGATAGCACCACGAGACAAAGGATTTATAGTGGTTCGGCTACGAATCTCCTCTTCGTCCTACTCCACTCCCCGAGCACCTAACTCGAGAGTTTTCTTCACTAAGTCAACAACACCTTTATGGTGGAGAAACCTTATACAACTTTTTCTTACACCAATTAACGACACTAAGCTNTGATCTCAACTTACTTACACAATTATAAACAACTATATCTACAAGAGTATATAATAACAAAGAAGTAAGTAAGTAAGTAATAAAGGATAGAGATAGAAAGATAGCACCGCGAGACAAAGGATTTATAGTGGTTCGGCTACGAATCTCCTCTTCGTCCTACTCCACTCCCCGAGCACCTAACTCGAGAGTTTTCTTCACTAAGTCAACAAGCACCTTTATGGCGGAGAAACCTTATACAACTTTTGCTTACACCAATTAACGACACTAAGCTAAATGTCGGGCTCTAATAGTAGCTAGAACCAATCTCACACCATTACACAACTTAGCATAACTCCTACACAACTTGTACACACCACAACTACTATACACCTTCACTACTCCACTACTTCTTGCTCTTCACAACTCTACTTCTTCTTCACTACTTCTACTCACAACTAACACACCTAGATCTATCTAATTACAAGCCTTCTACACCTTTACAAGTAATATACACAACTACTAGACAATATACACAAATGTACAATACTTCTTAACTTGATTGTTGAAGGAGTATTCTTCTTTTGCACTTTGATAGATGAGGGACTGAATCACTTGAAACAAAGACTTATAATCTTATGATCAAAGGATTTAGAAGGATGTTTAGAAAGGATTTGGACTGAAAATATTCGTGCAAAAGGGTGAGGAAAAATACCAGGTTTGAGCAAGTATTTATAGGCAAAGTTTTCTGACAACAGGAGCGTGCCGGCCCCTTTAAATGGTGGCCGCCCCCCTTAAAATTAAGGGGGCCGCCCTCCTATAATGGCCATAAAACTTTGTCTTTTCTGGGAAAAGTTTATTTGGTGAAAAACTAAATGATTTTGGTTAAAAATTTGAATTCAAATATTTATTACGAATTAAACATTTTCCTTTATTTACCAAAAGTGTTTTTCAAAAATATATAATATGTTTATATGATTTAATAAACTTTGTAATATTAAAATAAAAACCCCTTTGATCATAAAATATATTAGACATTTGTTTATTCATACCTTAAGTGATATTGTTGGATAAAATGATATTTGTAACTAAATACTTGTTTACGTGGTAATTTTACGTTTAATGTTTTTTCATTTTTTGATCGTCAAAACATAGGGATATCGAAAAATATATATAACGTTTTTATGCATTATTTATATCAACAATCTCCCCCTTTTTGATGATTACAAAATCTAAACTCATTAAAGCACAAATTAAGATATATACAAGTATTTAGTGAGTTTATATCATTTCTCCCCCTTTTTGTTAGCATCAAAAAGGTTTTCCCGATGAGCTTGGAGCTCCCCCTTGACGTATAATCCCCCTCGTTTTGAGGTCATAAAAGAAATCGAGATATGGAATGCTTGCAAAAATATTTAGAACACAAGCAATATATATATAATGCAAGGAATATATCACAACAAGAACTAATAAAGATGCATGAAGATAAAAGAAAACAAAAAGCGTTCATTGATAAAACTATTAAAATGGATTATGTTGAAAACATAATCATTCATACATAAGCACACACACACACACACACACACATACACACACACAATAATAAGTTGCCAACTCGAGGTCTCTTGGACTTGCTTGGGTTTCAAAAGGTTTGTGGTGATTTTATTGAGAGATGGTAGGTGTGGTGATTGGATTTAGTGGTTTGATGGTGATGGATATGGAGTGGAAGGATTGGTTCTAGGGATGTTGTATCGAATTAGTGGAGGTATTGGATGAGGACTAGTGAGGAGATATTCAATCCAAGAAATATCTTCACTTAAGTCAAGAATTTGTTTTTGTAGAAAATAGCAACAAGGACAATAGTAGGTGTGGTTGGTGACTTGATCCAAGTTGAGTGAGTGAGGCAAGCAATTTGAGTATGGAGAGGAGGGAGGCTTGCCCAAGTTGCGTTGTGCAAGATGCATAGCATTGAGATCACGAAGATCACGTGTTATGTTGAGTTCTTCACGGAATTTTTGTTTTTCTGTGGCATTGTGGAATGATTCATTTGGTTGGTGTGGATGACGTGGGGTTATGTAGTTGGATGTAAAGTCATTTGAGGTGTAATTAGATGATTGACCAAAATTGTATGGATCATTGTAGTTGGATAATGGTATGGTAGAAGTTTGACCAAGAGTGTATGGATTGTAATGAGGTTCAAAGGAATGACCTTGTGGATTTGGATTGAAGTTGGGGAAGTGGTTGGAGGTGTTGGTTGTTTTTCAATTCCTTTGGTTGTGATGGCATTGTTTTGAGGGCTTGTTTTTCTCCTCCAAGTGGATTTTCGGTCATCCTTGCTAGCCTTGAGGCTTTTGATTTTCGATTGTTAGGAGAGGTCATGGTGGAGTGAGTGATGATAAATGATGATGACGGGTATTTATAGTGTGATGATTGTGTGTTTATGGAAGGATAATATGTGTTGGATTGGCTAGACAAAATGTGTTTAAGTATTTTGGGAAGTGAGGAATCAAAATAGGGTGAAATGAGCTAAAAAAGCAGAAATCAAACAGGGATCCTCGACCTACAGATGGCCGGCCCCCTTAATTAATAGCCGGTCCCCTTAATTTTAAGGGGGCTGCCTCTTTGATTTATGGGGGCCGCCCAGGCCTGAGATCCCAGATTGCCAGAAACAGGTTTTTGGTAGAGTTTTTTTTTTTTTTTTATTTTTTATTTTTTTTTTATTTTTATTTTTTTTTTCAGAAAGATGTTTGTTTTGGGGTTTGGTTTTGGGCAAGACCAACTCTTTAGGCAACTAGGCAAGCATTTTCATAGTGGACTTTACATGAAAAGCATATACGCTAGCAAATTATCATATAATCGTAATTAAGCATGCATGTTAAGCTAATAGAACTATTAAGCAAGTAATATTACTTAAAGCAACTAACTTAGTGTGAGGGCAACTACTAGTGGCAAACTAGTGATGGAACAAATGTGATAATGAAGTTCTTGATTTTGTTCAAGTGTGTGCCTATATGAAACGAATGTGGAGTAAAGATTGCTTCGACTCCTATGAAAAACAAATTATCCTAAGAAACAATCTTTAGTCTCCTTGAATTAACTTTGCTCACTTCTAAGTGTCATATATAAGTATATATTAGATTATATACATATAGATAACGAGAGTGAGACTATTATGCATGATTTGAGAAAAACGTTTTTATCATTATTCAACAATGAGTTTTCCTAATCGTGAGAATGATTTTGAAATGAATTGAGGCTTTTCCTTGAAAATATAATACGCAAACAAAATGTATCAATTCCTGATTTTGTGCAAAATAGAATCCTAGACTCAGATTTGAGAAGAAAGAAAAGAAAAAGAAAAGAAGAAAATTTTCATCCTCAGATGGCCGGCCCCCTTAAAGTGAGGTCGGTCCCCTTAATTTTAAGGGGGCCACCCTTATACATTTAAGGGATCCGCCTATTTGACACTTGAAAATTTCCAGAACTTTGAAAATTTCAGAAAGTTTAGATCATTTAAGAAAATTCAATCAATTTGTTCCATCATTCCTAATCCTAAACGCAAGTGGTTAAATAATTCACGCTTAAGGGGCTTAGTAAATATGTCGGCAATGTTATCTTCCGAAGCAACCTTTTCTATTGTTATGTTTCCTTTTTGCACATTATCCCTAAGGAAGTGATGACGTATTTCTATATGTTTAGTCCTAGAGTGTTGAACGAGATTCTTACTTAAATCTATAGCTCATTTGTTATCGCACATAATAGGAATATTTTCTAACTTAACGCCATAGTCTACGAGAGCTTGTTTCATCCATAGAGCTTGTTGACATGCCTTTCTGGCGTTTACGTATTCGGCTTCGGTGGTAGAAATAGCAAGAGCGGTTTGTTTCTTGGAGAACCAAGATGTTAGGCAACATCCCATAAACGTGCAAATACGGCTAGTGCTCTTTCGATCCACGTAGTCTCCCGCATGATCCGAATCCGCATAGACAATGGTTTCTATGCCGGATCCCTTAGGATACCATAGTCCTAAGTGTATAGTGCCTTTAATGTATCGGAAGATACGCTTAACCGCTTCTAGGTGAGAGGTTTTGGGATCCTCTTGAAAGCGGGCACAAAGGCAAACACTAAACATCATATCGGGTCTACTTGCCGTTAAGTATAGTAAACTACGTATCATTCCTCTATACTTAACATTATCTACGGACTCACGTTCTTCATCTCTTGTGAGTTTGACTTCCGTAGACATGGGTGTCTTAAGTGGCTTAGAGTCTTCTAGTCCAAATTTCTTAAGCATTTCCTTAATATACTTAGATTGATTAAAAAATATTGCATCTTCTAATTGTTTTATTTGTAATCCTCGGGAAAAGTTTAGTTCACCCATCATACTCATCATGCATGATTTTGGCAAATTCATCACACATTTCTTGACAAGTCGATCCAAATATAATGTCATCGACATATATTTGAACAATGATGATATTTGGGTCACTTCTTTTAGTGAAGAGAGTGTTATCTACCATTCCCATGGAGTAATTATGTTTAACCAAGAATGCTTTTAGTCTATCATACCAAGCCTTTGGAGCTTGCTTAAGACCATATAAAGCTTTCTTTAGTTTGTTAACATAATCAGGTTTTGCGAAGTCAATGAATCCTGGAGGTTGTGCCATATATACCTCCTCATTGATAAAACCATTAAGGAATGCACTCTTCACATCCATTTGGTATAACTTAAAGTCTAGGGTGCAGGCGTAGGCTAAGAGTATTCTAATGGATTCTAATCTCGCTACAGGGGCATAGGTTTCGTCATAATCAATTCCTTCTTGTTGATTATAACCTTGGGCGACTAACCTAGCTTTATTCCTAGTTACTATTCCATTTTCGTCTAACTTATTTCTAAATACCCATTTGGTTCCTATTATGGTAACATTCTGTCACACCCCCAAAATACCTGTTTGGCAGCGGAATGGAATACCCGGGGGTGACTGCCATAACATCACAGTTACAGTTATATTGAAGGACCTAAAGTGTCGTTTAGAAAATACATCGTTTGATCATTAAAAACATTCAGAGTTTACAAAACAAGGTCCCAAAAGGTGTTGCAAGTTTATGAAAAACAAGTTCAGACAAGATCAAACATTACATAAGTGCATGAAATAAAAAGTGAGACGCGTCGACTCCGCGACTCCAAGTAGGTCCAAATGCATGCCAACATGAGCTACTTTAATTACCTGAAAATACATTGCTAAAACGGTCAACAATAATGTTGGTGAGATCCATAGGTTTATAAAAATGAAATGTTATACGGTAACCTCAAGTATAAAGTGTATGACAAAAGTCACATGAAAAATAGTACAATAGCCCTTAAGCTCATGACCCCGAAGCTAGACTGAATGAAATGCCCCTCCAGAGTGTTTTGCCAGACACTCTAATATGATAAAAATGAAATGCATCCGTTTGACTGTTGGTATAACCAACGCGGATGGAGGCGTCACCCTCAATAGATCTATCCGCTCACTCTCGCTTATGCATAATTAACGGTTCATGATAATAGGGGACTTTAACAAGGCAATGCGGTAACTTAAGCATTGTACTTTCATCTGATACTTAGGCCCGTACAGAAAATAGTGCAATGTATTCTCCCCCGTGGGATTTTGAAAACAAATAATAAAATGTAAACGGGGCTATGAAAAATCACCTGATGCAATAAGTTAAGATGACAAGAGTGGGTACACTGAAATGAAGCAAAAATGCTATCTCCAACCTATATGAATGATATGATCTATTTTAATGAATGAAATAATGACGTACATGCAAATACGTATGTTATGATTACCACTTGAATAGTTTTGGAAATAATGTTTATCGTCGAAAAATATATTTTTGACGTCTTGTATTGATATAAAATACTTTACGCGTATAAATGTTGTAATGACAATCCACAATAGTCGTTTATTGATTTATTGCGAAAATAGAGTTTTTCGTCGTAAAATACTACCCCTTTAAATATAGTTGAAATCCTTAAAATGTAGCCTCGAAAAGCTAGTTGTGAATCAATAAATATTAAGTGTTGGGAAACGAACTCGACGGTTTTAGGAAGCTTGTATCATGGTCTGAAGACGTGTTATTGAGTTTCGGTCTCAACGAGTCCAGATCCTCGATAGGAAAATATGTCAAGTTGGTTCGTCGTAAAAATAACAATTTTTGTGTGGTTTTCGGGTAATATAAATGAGGTTGTATTTTACTCGTTACAAGGCCAATGGGTAAACGACCAAATGATTTGAAAAGTATGTCGGAAATACTTGATTTTACTTAAGTACGGCTCGGTCTCAAACTGAGCCGAACATGGAGAAGAACGGTCGCGAACATGGTACTTTGCAAAGTCATTTTAGCGGCAAAAGCCATTTTTATTAAAAGCTGAGTAAATTATATAGAAATCGTCCATGTTCTAACGCTTGTATCTTCTTCGTTATAAGCTTGTTTTCTACGTTCTTTATATCCCCGAAATCGCGGGACAACATACTAATATATTTTTTATAAGTCGGGTCGGCTAGTTTATGGCAAACGCCTCGTTTTTACCCAAAAAAATCGTGTGACAGCATGTATTTTTAAAAAAATAGTAGTTTTTCATCGTTAAAACTTTGAAAAATCATATCTTTCTCGTCGTAAGGCGGATTTTAGTGATTCAAGCGGCCACGGTTTTGTTTTTGAGAGTGTTTTCTGAATATGCAACCCAAAGTTTCCTCAGACCCTTGATTTTTCTGGAATTTACAAAAATGGACAGCAAGTTTATATATATTGTAAAAAACTATTTTTCTTGATTCAAAACTTAACCAAAACACTTTCACTCACCACAAAACTAATCTATTCCTACCATAAACCTTCTTAGGGTGTCATGGAGTCCTTATCTTCACTCAAACTAGTGAAGCTCATGAAAAATATAATAAAATGATTTTTACTCATAAAAATAAGTAAATGCTTGTAAAAGTGGTAACTAACACAATATATATGCATGTTTTTGGTTCTAATCCATAAAAATACATCAAGTAATATTTTGAAAGAGTAGAAAGTTATCCATGAACTTACTTGAGGTGGTGGTGAATTTTTGTTTTAGAAACCCTATTAATCTATAGATTTCTATTTCAAAATCTTGTAATAGATTACTAGTAATTGTGTGATACTTGAACTTGGAAGATTTTGTGATGTTTTCCTCTTTTTCTTGATATGGCCGAACCACCCAAGGACCAAAGAGGATGAGTTTTGTGCTAGTTTGCTTTGAAAGATATGTATGTTTTAAATGAAAATGAAAGTAACTAGTAATAATACTTGAACTTGTGTAAAAATATCTCATGGCTAACTTGTAACTTCTTGGTCAAATTTAAGTCAATACTAGCTTAGGGGGGGCAAGAGGCCACGTTTTAGAGGAAAAGTGGGGGGACAAGATGTGAATAGTTGCAAAAGTAGAAGATTTACTTGATATTAATTTGGCATATTTTGTTATCGGGTACTGAGTTTGTTAGAAATAAAATTTAACGGTACCAAATAGAATATAACGATGTTGTAAAAATTATAAAATTACAAACCTGATGAGAATCGGGTGTTAAAATAATTGTCGTGTTGAAATATCGAAATCCGACGAAATTATTAGCGTATATCGTAAAATATAGCAACAGGTATCAAAACACCGGGTAAATTAATAATATAATTTTTATATCATTATAATGAGTATGAAAATATATTAGGATCGTAGATGGGAGTATCGGGTATATTGTTAGTAGTAAAAACTGAGTGGTAACGTTAATTAAATAATTAAACATACGTTAATGAAAAATACACAAACCCGTGCATGACCTAAAATACTAATGATGTTATTGATGACATGTAGACTACTCTAGTCTATATGATGTGTCCCTACTGGTGATGCAATGAATGAATCCGCAGCTAAACCTAACTGGTTACGCAAATTTGAATACCCGTAAACTAGGTTTACAAAAAGCTGAATGATGATCATGAATAGTGTTTTTCTTCCGGAAATGAATAGTGTCACATGAATAGTAAAATTTCTGAACGTTTCTCAAAATCTCAAACTGACTCCGAAAATGATGAATAGTGATCGGTGAATAGTAAATGATGAATGGTAACTTGTGAATAGTAAATTGTCGAGGTTTGGAAAAATGACCTAAAATTGTGAGTTGTGACAGTCGCCCACCCAAAAACGAATTCAGTCCCTGAATTCAGCTGGTGTTAGTCTCGGAAGTAGACCTGGTGAAAAGATGTGGATATTTGAGTCGCATTTGGTCTTCCCGTTCCCAAGTAAACTCGAGACCTCTTCGAGAATTCCAGCGACCTTTCACGATAGGAATTCGACTTTGCTTCAATTGTTTGACCTCACGGTCCATGATTTTTTGGTTTCTCCACCAAGTTAAGCTTATTGTTGAGTTGAATTTCTTCTAATAGAATGGAATGAAATATGCTACGAGCGATTCGTTTGGAAGGCACTTCTTGAGGTTTGAAATGTGAGATGGGTAATATATGTTGTTGAACTCTGACGGAACTCAAGTTTGTATGCCAGCTGGCCGATTCTAAAAAGAATCTTAAATGGTCCAATATACTTAAGGTTCAATCTCTCGTGTTATCAAAATTGTATCATGCCTTTCCAAGGAAAGGCTCTCAACATCGTTCGTTCTCCTGCTCGAATCTAGATGGTTTGCTGTTCAGGGATACCCAATCCGAAGGATGTGCGTCATGCACCACCTAATCTCTATCGGTTTCTCATCGCTTGTTACTGATTCTTGACTTGTAAAATTTCCTTTGTTGTTTCACGACTTAGTTCTAGACTAGTGAATTTAACCTTCCGATTTCGGTCTGTAAATGGGTAAATGGGTACTTCGACCATAGGGTGCCTTAAAGGGTGCAATTTTTTTTTTGTTTTTTTTATATTCCTGTGATGGCTGTTGTTGAAGGTGAAATCCGCCAATATCAAAAGGATTATCCTAAACAATTCAAAGTTGTTAATACGGCGCTGAGTACGTCCTATAGTGCTTAGATAGTTCTCTTCAAGGTTCGTTGGTCTGAGGATGGTACTGATTGGAAAGAGAATATCTTAAAGGAATTGCCAGACGTTTGAGGGGTATCGTCTATCCTTTCATAGTTTTCTTATGTCATGGAATACTCCTCGTAAATGGAAACTCTTTCCTAGAGATGTCAATGGTAAAATCCAACTTAATGGTTGAGGGAGTGACAATTGGTGTAAGTATCCAGAGAAAGTTTGTCAAAAGGGATGTTTATGAAAGATTTTGTTAGTTTACAACGCTTTTGAATGAAAGTTGTTATTAATAATTCTTTGAAGAAGTTGGTTATTTTCTTCATGGCATAATCTTTCCTGAATTATACATAGGTGATCAGGCTATGTATAATAGAGGACTAATGAAGCGATGCTTGGTTTAGTCAAAATAGCATTACTTTTCTCAAAAGTTTTAGATGGTGTTCAACGTGTTGTTTTGAAAAAATGGTATCCTAGATATTTCCTTTCAAAGTAACATGAAAATTGTTTCGCGTAATGGTAGTAAATACTTAATATAATGACAGAAAAATCAATTTATAGGGTGGCAACAAAATAGCTTATTTTAAAAGTTCCGTAGAACAATTTTCCCCATATGATAGTAAAATAGCTTGAAATAAAATTCGTTGAATGGTTCATTGGATACGTGGATGAATCTTATGGAATGGTAATAGTCTACTAATCCTTCAAGAATGAAATCGTCCTAATCCCTAATAAGACAATGGCATAATGTTGCAAAACGGTTGAAAATTAAGCAACTGGAATAGAAAATGGAATAAATGGAGGTTATGATTATCGCGGAGATTAACAAAAGATAGATATTACATTGGATAGAAGAGTGCTTATTACAACTAGGTTATGTCAACGTACCAACGGAAAGTACAAAAGAAAGATACAACCCTAGAGGGCTCGAACTACGGTTTATATAATAAAACAGGAACTCCTTCTGTTTAAGCATTGTGGTTATCCTCTAACAACACACGCTAGTTCTTGAGCTATCCCATCTTGATTCCCATGTCCTGATTTCCTTGTTTTGGGCATTCATTCCTGTAATGTCCTATCTCTCCACAGCCAAAACATGTCACTGGAGGCTTCTGATCTCCAGCAATGATTGGAAATTGGCATTCCCTAGTCACATGACCAATCTTCTTACAGTTGCCACATGGATTTAGATAATGTCCAGGGTTATGATGATTTTGACACTTGTTGCATTTGGGTAGGGTACACTGGTAACCTTTCTTTTCATTATGCCCTGCAGCATAGGCCTTAGCAACCTCTCGTCTCTTGGGTGATTGTTGAATAGTATTGCCACCTCGATTTTTGTCCCACTTTCTTTTGTTGTTGTTGTTTTTCCATTTTCTCCTATTGTCACTATTGTTTCCTAAGGTCTTAGTGTGAGCTATGTATTCCTTTGCTTCGATCGCCATTTTGATAGCTTTAGACATGGTATCGGGTTCCAATGAGATGACCAACATACGAATTTCAGGGGAGAGTCCCCCGATATACCTTTCAAGTTTCTTGCTTTCCAGTTCATCCATTGCAGGGCCTAGTCGTGCTAATTCATAAAAACGAGTAGTGTACTTGACAACATTATCTCCTGTCATGGTAAAGTTTAGGGTTTCCTGTTCCATTGCTCGTAATTCGCTTCTTACACAAAATGCTGAAGTCATCATCCTTTTTAGTTTCTCCCAAGAGTGTGAGTAAGCAGCGTCGACCCCTACTATCTGAACATGTTTGGTCCACCATTCCTGGGCATGATCCCGAAAAGTGCAAGTGGCGAACTTAACCTTGTCTTCCTTACGGCAGTCGCCACATCAAAATATTGTTTCTATTTCTTCGAACCATTTGAGAAATTCCTTTGTGTCTATAGTTCCGCTAAAGGAGGGGGGATTGCAACCCATAAATTCCACGTGAGTAAGATCCCCGTTGAGGGCTGTGGCTATGTTCTTGGTAATGATTTGTCCAACAGCGGCTTGTGTCATGCTTGGAGTGGTTTGCTTAAATCTATCTTCATCAAATCATAAGAGACCATGAGAATTTATAGGTAATAAAAATCATCATATTCACAACACATGAATATAATACATGAAAATTTTGGTCTACATGGACCGATATCACAGATAGCACAACCATACCCATATAGTAGAGTCAATACTTGGTGATTTCGTTGTACAACAATCATCTGTTTCATGTTCATTTCGTATTAGTCGGATCAGATTTGATTTTGTGGAAAGCCCGGGGCTATCCTATTTATTTCAGATCGAGTCATGAGAAACTTTTCCGTTTGTTAAAAAAAATCTTTGGAAGAAACTATTCCGAGCAAGTTAATCACCTTCTTTTCATTTCGTGGATTGGTACGTTTCCGTTTGATCTCCTCATTCCAATTTCGCGGATGAAATTTTCTTTTTAGGAGGGAATAGTTGTAAAACCCTAAAATCTGAAATCGTAAATTGGGTCTAATTTGAAATTTTCTTAAAGTGTTGGACTAATTATGAAGAATATTGTAAAACCTTATATTATATGACAAAAAAATACAAGTATAACTTTACCTAAAGTATTTAAAATACACAATATGTCACAATACTTCAAGGGAATTCGGCTAGCATGCAATCTATGTATTTTGGACGCCTAATTAAAAGTGAGATAAACACAAAACAAATACAAGATCACACCATATCAATCTTAATATTGATTTCCCCTATTTCCTAAATTAGTTACATGTTTTCTTAGTCTAAAACACGGCTCATAATCATCCCCATATCTTCTACACCGACTCAATATTCTATCCTGTAACTCTTCTATGCAAAAGTCGACCCACAACCAGAAACAAAACACAAAACAAAATAATAGAACTCTTACAAAAACCCTAAAATACTACTCCTAAAATGGCATCCTTTTAGTCTTCAAGAAGCTATCGAATACGAGGGTGTTTCGTGGGTGTTTATACGCATTGGTGTGATCTTGGTGAGGTGATCGGCTTTGGTGTTCTAGCTTGTGTGCGGTTAAACTTCGTTTTGTTCGCGTAGGAGGTTTGGTTACTTGGGCATTGTACGTCTCGAGAGCTTTGATTTTGGTTGTTCTAGTTCGAGTTCGACCGGGTTGCGGTTTTGTTTGTTCATTTCGATTTCGGTTCGGGTTCGGTTGCTTCTCGTTAAATTCTGGTGTTAGTGTTCGTGTTCGGTTTTGGATTCGATCTAGCATCTTATTCGGAGGTATATCTTGATCTACTAATCTTATATTCTACATGAAAATATGTTATGAAATATTGTTATATCATCATATACATATTATAAGTCATAATATTGGATTTGAATGAAAACTTGTTCTATCAGTACGTACTAATATAAGAGACCTAATCAAATCACTTTTGTTGGGGAACTAGTAGCTTACGAGTCTAAACGGACTGCTATATACGAATGTGGAAACTAAAAAGATTATGAGCAGACGCATGCGGGTTCAATCGAGGGTAAAGTTTTGGGTTGTGTTTGTACGTAAGGTTGTAATCATGCACATATTTATTCGTGGGAATTAGGGCCTTTTTTGAAGTAATTTTTGTAACCTGTGTTGTGTCGTTACCTATGTGTGCGCATGCATGTATGTTTCTGTCTCAAATCGGAAATAACGTTTTCGGAAGCTATCTAACTCGTGTTGTATCTCGTTTTCGACTTATATAAATTATGTTTTGAATTGCATTACATTCGACTTATGTATCACGAGAATAAAATCTTAAAATTTGTTTTGGAACATAATAGGGTATAAAGCATGCATGTTTTTCGAATCGGAGTCGCATAAAATCATAAAAAATACTTGCATGAAATAACGATTTCTACAACTACACTATTCCATCTATTCATGAGCTTCGACTTGTGTATGCTTTTGCTTCGGTCTGTGATTCGTTCGATCTCTAAGCATGAGAACCTAAAGCTAATCGACCTACCTGTGTTAATTCAATTCATGTATGTTTATGCTTCGACCCATGTTTCATTAGATCTAAAATATGTGATAATATATATTAAACGAGCTAACATAAGAGTTTGCATGCATGTATTTCTGTTTGGTTTTTCATTCGAGATAACAAAATGAAAGTAAACCGCATGCATGTTTTTGATTATCTTAGTTTCGGTATGAAAATAAAAAGAAATGTTAATCGAGAAACTTACTAAATATGAGAACTTACTAATTCGGGAAACATGCTAAAAGTAGAAAGTTACTTAAAGTGGAAACTTAACTATAAATGGAAGTTTACTATTTTTGGAAAGTTACTATTTTTGGAAAGCTACTATAAATGAAAAGTTACTAAAAAAAAGGAAAGCCGACTAAAATGAGTAATCTGATTTAAAATAAATTATTAATAATAAGCCAATTATTAATTCGTGTAGATTCGCTGAGGAAGGAGTGATTTCCTATTCTTACGTTATGATATGGTTTCATTGGCGGTTTAAGGTACAGATATTCTAACCTTTTCGTAAGGTTTCTTATGACTCATGATCCGTTCCATTGCCACTATTATAATTTATGATCTTTATACGCCTGATATCCTTGGTTCATTTGATAGTATGATTTCGTATGAAGACCCTTTTTAAAATATAACCTGATGACTTTTGAGAAAAACTATTTTTGAAATGATTTATGTGATTACGATACGATGCCAGTTTTATATGAATGTTTTATGACTTTTATGAAATGTGTTTTTAAGGAATACTTTTACAATAAAAAGGTTTTAAATAATTTTCAAAAGTCCTTAATCTGTATTATTCTCTAAGATTTCTCATGACTTTCTTTAACATCTTTTGATTATTTAACTTCAAATTTTGAACCTCTGCTATGAACCCTTTGGCTATTATGAACCTTTGATTTGAACCTCATGATATGAATCTTTGATTTGGACCTTTAACTTGAACCATTACTATGATCCCTTTGTATGATCCATATTTGATCCCATTTCTATTATGATTTACTTTGATATTTGTTGTATGCTATATTCCATTTCTTATAGCATTCCTATGTCCTTATATGCTGCCCATTATTTGATTAAATTGTAGCCAGTCATGGGGAGTCCATGGCCTTGCCACTGATGCACCAGTGGTATTGACACTATCTGTGGAGGTGGGTTTTTGTCCACAGCGTTCCCTATTATGCTATAGCACCATGGCCATTATTATTATTGTATGTATTCTTAGCCTAGAGCTTGGTATATGTATATTTGTTTTGCAGGGAGCGTATGGATGCATCGTAGGTACTTTGTTTAGTATTATTTGGTGAATGTTTTGGTGTGTGTGCAATACACCCCTTTCACATAGTACATTGGAAATGATCACTCCTATGTGCGCATTAGTATTTGTTGGGCATTTCTGTTAGTTCTACTTTTAGATGATCATTATCTTGTCTTCTCTATTTGTGATTAACTTATGCTTGCCTTATTTCATTTTGCTTACCCTATGATTCGTTCATTTTCTTTGATACGTTTGGTATTCCTTATCCGTATTTTCCTTGATCATATTTTGTAAACCCTATTATACGTTCCATTTTTCCTTGATATTGTCTTAACAGGTTGCTTGGATTCTTTCAGTATTCTTTTTCGTTCTCTTTTGTTATTAGCTTTCTTTTGTTTATATCTGTTCACTGGGCTTTTTAAGCTCAGCCGCAATTCTTTTCCTGCGGCAGGTTTTAGAAAGAAGATGGGTTGGATGAAGAGTGCTTAGGAGCTCTTAGTGGACTACGCCGTCGATAGCTCCCCATGGATTAGAGATAGACTTAGAGTTTCTCTTTCAGTTCTTAGTTTGTAATTAGTTTGGAAGTTGTAATGTTCAGAATTAATCCCTTATTTCTTTCCTTAGTAATGTTTTGTAACCCTTGTATCAATAATGTATTTTCGTTTACTTGTGTTCTGATTTGACTCCAAAATGTTACACTTTAGCCCTTTTCGGGTTGGGGTGTTACAATTTGGTATCAGAGCCAGGTTTGATCGGCGGATTCAAAACCCGTAGAGCTTAGGCTATGACCTGTGAGTATTAGTGATGCGTGGTTTTGTGACCTTACAACAGGTTTTACCTCTCGAGGGATCTCAAGAGGCTTACAACCCCACCAGGCAGTGTACCTGACCGATGTAGTATAGTGAAGTGGTAAGTACGGGGGATTGATCGTTCAACTCAAAGAATAGTGTTCGTTAGGATTGAAATTTATCTACTAGGTCTAGAGATGAGGGATGATTCTTTTTGTATTTTTATGTTTTATGGAAAGCAAGTAAAATTTCGGGTATTGGAAGAGTGGGCGGAATTAGTTGCTAGTCAACTAACCCAAGAGCTACTAATTAAACTAATGTGCAAGAAAAGTAAATTAAGGTTCTACAAGAAAAGTGAAGCATGTCTACCTATGATGTATTACTCCTTGCTAGCTATCCAATTCTACCTATTGACTGTAAACCTTGTTTTAATTGACGGGTGTATTCCTTTAAACATTCATGGGGTGGCGTACGTACTTCCCCAATCCTATAAGCTCTTATCTCCTCCTACAACGATGCGTTAAGCACCCAATCATAGGGATTGTAAACAGTGGCTTATGCATTAAATACTACCTTAATAACCTAGTACGCATTGGTTACATGTTTCTTAAGACGTTCAAGCACGTTACCATAAAGGAGGTTGGCCAGTTTTCTTAAGCCTAACATTGATGAGACATTCAATCAAAACAAGAATCAATAGGAAACAAGAATTATAAACTAAACCAACTAGATCTATTGAAGTTGTCACGCCTTAATTGATGGAGATAGACACACACATCAACAAGCCCTCATTGATGGAGATAGACACAAACATCAACAAGAAATCAATAAGATCTAATTAATTATATACAAGTTTCACACAATCATAAGTAGACACAAGGTGAATTAGCAACACATAATTAATGAAGAGCAATTAACAATAATAATGGAAGACATAATTAAGATAGAATCAACATACCATTACAAGATGTTTATGGAGTGATTAAGACCCTTTAAGTTGCTGGAAAAACACCTACCCTAACCCTAGAATCGGACTTAGGTTTTGGGGCTTACAAAAAGTGAAGTTATAATGTTATATTTATAGGCTAATTTTCTGTCGGCAAAGGGTGACGGCGTCAGCTCTAACACCTGACGGCGTCAGCTCGTCGTTTTCACCAAATCGAAGATTTTTTCGTCCTCTTCGCGTGGGCTTTTGAATCACCCAAATCCAAGTTCGAATGAAGATTTTATGGCCAAAACAGTAACAGCTACTCCGCGCGCAAGTTGTGATTGTCTTGTTTAACTTGTGATGGTTTCACTTTGGTTTCTTCTCGTGCAAGCCTTCTTTCTGACGTCGTCACTCTATATCATCTGACGCCGTCAGGTTGAAACCTGACGCCGTCACCTTCAAAAGTCTTCTGGGACGTCTCTTGTTAACTTTACTCCTGACGGCCTACTTTTCCTAACGCCTGACGGCGTCAGGTGTTAAATCCAAAATTTCCTCTGGCCTGTCATTTGATAATTGGTTTCCACTCTTTTGTCAAGGCTTTCTGACGGTGTCACCTTGTGACTTCTGACGCCGTCAGGTTGTAAATCTTCATCTTTTGAGACTTTGTCGTTTTCTTCACTTTTATGCTCCAAAAACGTCC
>LBNU01012679.1:30320-48388 GCA_014162995.1 Artemisia annua | reverse complement strand
ACTTATAACTTTTCTAAGTTTATCTTTGATAATATGATTGAAAATATTCAAAGGAAAAAGCATAAGTTTCTAATGTACCCTAGGTTCTTACAGATGATTTTAAACATAACAACCCAAGAGCAAACCTTTTGTCCCATAGGAGCACTTACAAAGAAAGTTTTTGCTTCTATGAGAACTAATTATGAAGGGGCATTTCACCCTTTATTGCCAGCTATGTTGCCACAAGGCAATAATGATGCTGGTGAGGGTGATAATGCTGATGCTCCTCCCTCTCCACATCCTGCTGATGATGGAAATCCATCATCTCCCAGTGTTGCTGCTGATGGTAATCCATCAGTTGCCACTGATGAGGGTCCTTCCATTGCTGCTGAAGCATCCAATGCTTCTCCTGACCAACCTCCACCATCCCCTAGTTCACCCAGGCCTCACACACCACCTATTTCTATTGCTCCTGATGAGCCAGTTCTTGAGGTAGAAGAGAATCCTCAGTCTCTTGGTACACCAGTACCTTTACCTTTTGAACCTGAGATAACTAGACTGCCCACACCTAGTCCTGAAAGAGAACCTTTTAATGATAGCATTCTTACTTTTGAACCTGTTTCTCCTGAAAGGCCCAATGATGCTCCCATTACCACTGAGCAATCTGCTGGTGGAGCTGAGGAGCCTATTACTCTCACAACTGTATATGATTTGCTCAACAGGTATGTCAAAAAGGTTGATGATCTTCAAACAGAGCTTACAGACATTAAATCTTCACTTGGTGCTGAAATTGTGGCTTTGAAGAATAAGATTCAGGGACTAGAAGCACAACTTGGGAAGAAAAGGAAAAGAAACTTGATGGTTTCTTTTGATGAAGAACAAGAGGGAAGGCAAATGGACTCTCTTGAAGTATTAGCTGATGTGGCTCAACAAGCTGCTGCTTCTTCATCTCCTAAAGCTATTCCACAAAAGGAGACAATTTAGTTCAGCAGAAAAAGAAGGAGACAATATTTGGCTCAAGTATCTGCTGGGACTTCTAAAGTTGTAGATGAGCAAGTTCCTGCTGATGCAGATATGGTACCTGTTACAGTTGATCAAGCACAAGCTCAGTATTTTGCTACACCTTCAGAAGAACCCTCAGTAGTATTTGTTGCTGGGCAAACTTTTGTGCTGAAATCTGAAATTGCTGGTGCTTCTACTCAAGTTGAAGATACTACTTCACAAGTTTCTGCTGATGCACCTGCTGCTGCCCTTTATGTAGATTTGTCTCATGATGAGGAGCCATCTACTATTGCTCCTGATGTACATGTTTCTGCTAAAGGGACGGAAGTTTTTGTTGAAGAAGTAATTGATCCAGAGTCTATGTCTGATAAGGAAAGGATTGAGCAGATAAGAATGCTTAAAGAGTATGAAGATCAGATGAAGAGCAAAGCACTACAAGAAAAGCTTTCAGCATATGATTTGCTCAACAGGTATGTCAAAAAGGTTGATGATCTTCAAACAGAGCTTACAGACATTAAATCTTCACTTGGTGCTGAAATTGTGGCTTTGAAGAATAAGATTCAGGGACTAGAAGCACAACTTGGGAAGAAAAGGAAAAGAAACTTGATGGTTTCTTTTGATGAAGAACAAGAGGGAAGGCAAATGGACTCTCTTGAAGTATTAGCTGATGTGGCTCAACAAGCTGCTGCTTCTTCATCTCCTAAAGCTATTCCACAAAAGGAGACAATTCAGTTCAGC
This sequence comes from Artemisia annua, assembly GCA_014162995.1. NCBI lineage: Eukaryota > Viridiplantae > Streptophyta > Magnoliopsida > Asterales > Asteraceae > Artemisia > Artemisia annua. The sequence goes on along the minus strand of LBNU01012679.1, from coordinate 46,669 downwards.
GGAAAAAGAAGGAGACAATATTTGGCTCAAGTATCTGCTGGGACTTCTAAAGTTGTATATGAGCAAGTTCCTGCTGATGCAGATATGGTACCTGTTACAGTTGATCAAGCACAAGCTCAGTCTTTTGCTACACCTTCAGAAGAACCCTCAGTAGTATTTGTTGCTGGGCAAACTTTTGTGCTGGAATCTGAAATTGATGGTGCTTCTACTCAAGTTGAAGATACTACTTCACAAGTTTCTGCTGATGCACCTGCTGCTGCACTTTATGTAGATTTGTCTCATGATGAGGAGCCATCTACTATTGCTCCTGATGTACATGTTTCTGCTAAAGGGAAGGAAGTTTTTGTTGAAGAAGTAATTGATCCAGAGTCTATGTCTGATAAGGAAAGGATTGAGCAGATAAGAATGCTTAAAGAGTATGAAGATCAGATGAAGAGCAAAGCACTACAAGAAAAGCTTTCAGCTCAGTTTACTTCAAATCTGTCTCCTGCAAGACAAAGAGAATTGGATGCACAATCCATTCATTTTACAGATGAGCAGTGGGATACAAATACTATGCAAGCTGCATCAAATCCTACTCTTGCTCAGAGTATACTGGGAGCTAATTTTGATAGAGACACTTTTGCTGCTAAAATGGTTGCACCTTGGAGATCAGAAGAAGAAGGATGCAGCTGACAAGATAAAAGCCATTGCACTTCAGAAGGCTAAAGCTAAAAGAGATAAACCACTTACTGAAGCAGAGAGGAGAACTTATATGAGGAATGTGGTTTACAACCAAAGTGTTGCTCTATACACTTCTGGTTTGAAAAAGAAGCAAGTCTGGAATCTGCCTGATTCTGAGCTGATAAGGCTGTATAATTTGATTATGAAGCAAATTAAACCAGCTTCTCAAGTGAAAAGGATTGCTGATGCTCTAGATGCTCCTACTGCCAAAAGATCCAAGATTGTTGACTCAACTGCTGATGGTGTGCAAACTGCTGATGGTGTACAATCTACTGTAAGTTTACCATCTGCTGAAGCAAAGGGTGTGTCTTCCATTTCTACTGAGGAAGCATCTGCTGGTCAACCATCAGTTCTTCATGTTTCTTCTGAAGCTTCTATCATAGCTGTTTCTTCTGAAGCTTCACCAATAGCTGCTGATCATGATATGGATTCAAAGGAAAAGCAAAGTACAATTGAGATTCCTTCTTCTGTATCTGCTGATCAAGGAAGATCATTTCTTTCCAACTATCGTGCAGTCCTGGCTAAGCAAGCTGAACAAGCAGCTGCTAAAGCTAAAAAGGCTAGGGAAGAAATGGATAAGCTGTATCATAAAGGTGTGCATATCTCAATTCCTTCTGATGCTCCATCCTCTATTCCTGCTGCAGATGCCTCTGGTGCATCTGACAAGGTGGATCCTTCTATTTCTATGGGAATTTATGTACCTGGTAGGAGAAAGAAGAGGATGTCCCACAAGAGACATGTTGCAATTAGAAGATCTCTAAGAATATCCAGGAAACAGACTGGTAAGAAGAAGAGATCATCTAAACATGTGGATCTACAGGCTGACAATGCTACCTTTATCAAGAAGGGTTCTCCTACAACTTTTCCAGAAGATTCTTATAGTGTGTTGAAAGATTGGAAGGTGACTGATGGCCAGATCAACACAATCTATAGAATGGATGGATCTTCTATGGAGTTTACTTTCTTGAAGGATATACTTCATTTGGTGGATAGACAAGACCTGAACACTCTTTATGCCTATGTGACACATTATTATGCAAATCATAAACCACAAGGGGCAGGGTTGTACTTATTGGGGGATCTACAAGTTCTTTTTGATTCTAAGTCTCCTAATAGTACAGGGTATTCTATTTGGAAGAATTCTCATAAATGGAAGGTTGATACATGGAGATTCTATCCTTCTCCAAATGTACATGTTGTGGAGTCCAAGTGTGGGATGAGAGTTTGTATGTTCTCTGATCAGCAGTATCCATTGTCATCTAAACTGCTGAGAAGATTGCTGAGAAGGAAGTTGGAGGTTCCTCCTAATCCAGTGTCCAATGATCTCACACATGCAGAACAATTGGTTGGATTAATCAAGTCTCAGCTTCTACAACCACAGGCTTCTACTTGATTATGGTATTATTTGTTGTATATGTTTATTTCTTAGTAAAAAAAAAAAGAATTCTTAGATTTTTCTACTAACTGTTTGCAGGTTTGTTGTATAGTAACTCTGTTGATGGTTATCAACTCACCAGATGTGACTTGTGTCCATCAAAGAGTTGGCTAGTCCAAAGGGTACAGCTTTGGTAAAGACACATCAAATCTGTTGATGGCTGTAATGATTTGCCAAAAATCATAGGGTACTCAACTCACCCATGCTTAATTGCTGAGAGTTGAAATGGTCATCAATTCACTATGGATCTTATTCTGTGAAAATCCTAAGAATTGACTAGCCCATAAGTATATGGCTTGTGGTAAAGGCAGTGGAAATCTATATTGGTTTTCAATTCACCAAGAATGTTTCCTTTAAGAATTGGCTAGTCCTGAGCAAACGGCTACAGGTAAAGACAACTCAAATCCGTTTGTAGTTGATGATTTACTCAAAATCATATGGTTATCAGTGTACCATGGTTTTCGAACTAAAACATTTAGCTACTCCAGTAGTGATGGCTATTGGTAAAGAGACATCAAATCCATTATTTTCAATGATTCACCTCTCACAGGAGTAAATGATGAGACGAAAAGTGTTACGCTTTTAGGGGGTCATTTAAGCCCTAATTCGTATAAATGTGATCAAATATTGCCCTAAATCGTTCCTTTTGTCATTTTAGGTACTTTTGAGAGGAATTCTGGAAAACATGCATATTCGGACGTTTTTGGAGCATAAAAGTGAAGAAAACGACAAAGTCTCAAAAGATGGTGATTTATAACCTGACGGCGTCAGAAGTCACAAGGTGACGCCGTCAAATAGTCTTGACAAAAGTGTGAAAATCAATTTTCAAATGACGGGCCAGAGGAATTAACACCTGACGCCGTCAGGTATTAGGAAAAGTAGGCCGTCAGGAGTAAAGTTAAAGAGTGACGGCCCAGAAGAGTTTATAAGGTGACGGCGTCAGAAGTGGATCTAGGGCATCCGAGAAACTTATTGGCGGCGAGCTGACGGCGTCAGACCTTATAACCTGACGCCGTCAGAGTGTAAAATCTATATATAGTTTTCTAATTTTCATTCATTGTGTGGAACTTTGTGGAGAACTTTTAGGGCAAACCCTAAAGTCGAATTTCCTGTACTTTTTAGGGTTTCCAACCCTTGGAACCCTCATGCTTAATTAAAGATAAGTCTTCACTTCAATTCAATCAATATGTCTATGTGTTGGTTGATTATATCTTTTGCTTATCTTTTAATTAACATGTGTAGCTAAATTCTTCTTGTGTTTGCTTAGATCTAATGAAACCTAACTATTAATTATTGGTTGATTGGTGTGTGTTTTTGTTTGTTGGGATGATTGTTCCATCAATGTTAGGCTCAAGAAAACTGGCCAACCTCCTTTATGGTAACGTGCTTGAACGACTTGGGAAACATGTAGCCAAGGCATACTAAGCTATTAAGGTAGTATTTAATGCATGAGCCACTGTTTACAACCCCTATGGTTGTGCCGTGCATGGCATAGGGCGAGATAAGAACTCATAGAATTGGAGAGATATGTATGCCACTCCATGAGTTATTAGGAATACACCCTTCATCCACACAAGTAATATACATATCAATTAACCGGTAAAAGATAGTTAGGGAGTAAGGAAATCTAAGTAAACACAACTTTTCTTCATATTGTTTTCACAACCACAATAGTTTAAATATTTATTTGATTTTAATTTGCATAAGTAGTAAACTTGGGTTAGTTGACTAGCAACTAATTCCGCCCTTCTTCCAAAACCGAGATTTTACTTGCTCTCCATAAAACATAAAAATACAAAAAGAATCTTCCTTCCACCCTTAGACCTATTAGAGTAGTTTTTCTATCCTAACGAACACTATTCCCTGTGAGAGAACGATCAATCCCCGTACTTACCACTATCCTATACTACATCGATCAGGTACACTGCCTGGTGGGGTTGTAAGCCTCTTGAGATCCCTTGAGAGGTAAAACCTGTTGTAAGGTTACAAAACCACGCATCAAGTTTTTGGCGCCGCTGCCGGGGAATTGTTATTGTTTAGGTAGAATTTTTATTTTATTAGGTCTACTCACTAGATTCCTTTCTAGTGAGATTTTTATTTTCTTTTTCTAGGATTTTCTTTAGTCTATCTTTTTCTTAGTGTTTTTGTTCGTAATCTTTACCATCCGCCATCATGGAAGGTGGTAACATCCTTGATCCCAACAACCTAATTCAACCAAACCACCCACCACAACCAAACCAACCTCCTAGACCCCGCACCTTAGGAGAGTATTCCCGACCTAGCCACCTTGGCTATCGAAACACCATTGAGCTCACTCAAGGAGCCAATGTCACTCCCTTGCGATCCGACACCATCCGGTTGGTGCAAAGCGGATGCGCATTCCATGGACTTCGTTCCGAAGATCCAAACCAACATCTCAAGGATTTCCTCAAAATCGTAGATTCCATAGACCTTGATGTTGCAACTCGAGAGACGACCCGATTGCGTCTCTTCCAATTCTCTCTACGGGACCAAGCTAGTCAATGGCTTGAGCGACTTCCCGCAGGATCCATCACCTCTTGGGACGATCTCACAACTCGTTTCCTTGCTCAATTTTTCCCACCGGGGAGAACTACCAAGCTAAGGAATGATATCTTGGCGTTCCAACAACGCCAAGGCGAAACCCTCTACGAGGCATGGACTCGATTCAAGGACTTACTCCAAAAAGTCCCTCATCATGGCATAGACCTTTGGCTCCAAGTCCAAATCTTCTATGACCACATCAATCTCCACACGAGGCAAACCATTGACCAAGCGGCCGGTGGCAAGCTACGTGATCTAAGTGCGGAACAATCATGGGATCTCCTAGAAGATCTTGCTCTATATGACAACGAAAGTTGGAATGATCCCCGTGATTTGAATAAAACGGTCAAGGCAATATCTTTGCCTTCGAATAATTCAAGCACTTCCGACCGTAGGATCATAGAACTTGAAGACCAAGTCAAGTTTCTCATGAAATCCTACGAAGCTCCTAAAGCTTCAAGCCAAGTGAACAAAATCACTTCTTCGTGCGAATTATGTAGTGGTCCCCACGACACTCATAACTGCACGGAACTTCTCAAATAAGCCTTCAAAGAATTCGCCTCCTCCCGCATCAACAAGTCAAGGGAGAAGTGGTCCATCACCAACCAAGAGCCTAAGAAACCAAACGGGTATTATGAGGCATGGAAAAATAAACCAAATTTCAGTTGGGGACAAACTCGCAGCGTGTCATTCAATGACTCCCCTCCGCTTACGTGGTCTGAGCACCATCCTCTTCTAAGTGCACCCGAGCAGGAACCTGAGGAGATCCTACGGAAATTTATCCTATCACAAGAGATGAGACTCATGAGACTCAAAACTCAATTCAGGCAACAGCAGGACGACATGAATAACAAGGTTGGTAACCTGGTTGACATGATAAAAGGTCGCCTTGTTGAAATAACACGAGTCGAGGGAGTCAAGTCTACCACCATCCTCATTCCACCGGCTTCACCAGTGAAAATTAAGAGCCCCAACAAGCTCTTCAAGCACATCTCACCGGATAAGAAAGAGATTACGAAACCCTCCCCCTCAGTCACACCAACCCACTTCATAAACACCATCACCAAAATGCATTCACACAAACCCGATGAAGACCAAAAATCAATCAGGAATGTGGAAGGTAGGATGGAGAAACCCGACAACCCTTCAGAACCACTAGAGAACCCCACCCCCAGAGGGACGAGCAATGAGGAGGATTCGAAAAAGGAATCTAAGGAGTCCTGAGAGTCTTCTGAATCGGGCAATAACAACCTTTTAGAGGAACTAGATAGGAGCACAACAGAATTACACAGCGGACGAAAACCAGGGAGTAGTTCCAATATCTTCAAGATATCTTGCACCGCTAGGGGAAAGCTAATAAAGGACACCTACATAAACCCCAATTTCCCAACCAATGCTATATCTCTTTCCTTATACAATGAAATACCCAACGGACGAGTCGCTTGTGAAGGGTCTACTGTTGTTGGGACAGTTAGAAAAGTGCCGCTGGTAATTGGGAAGTTCCCTTTTAGCACCGACCTAACCGTGTTCAACGACAAAAGCACAATAACCAACCCAGCCCTAGCTAACCTCATTCTAGGAAAACCATTCATCGAGACAACCGAGGTGAAACTTGATGAAAAGGATAATACAGCATTGTTCACAGATGGTGTTAGGACGGTAATCTTTCGTGACGGTAATGAGGAGGTGTATGAATATCAACCGTTGGAAAACTGCAATACATGGGGGTTGCAAGGCAGAAGGCCTGGTAGGATAAAAAGAGGCGATTCCACTAACCTCAAGATACCTTGTATGATCGGCCGCAAACACTTTCATAAATTTTACATTAACATACGTTTTCACAAAAATGTGATGTCTCTGTTCCATTATAACTGTATTTTTAAAAGAGGAATGATCTACAAGGGGAAGGAGGTTGTAGGTATCGACGAAGGTGTACAGGTGTTTGTCGGAAACATGACATTCACTATGAGCTTCACAATAGTCGATAATATAGAAGAATACATCGACCCCAGGTTGTCGCAAATTGTTTTTGGGATACCCTTCTGCGAAGTCACAAATTTGGTGGTAGACGAACCTAATGGAATCATGACCTTCACTGACGGGGTAAGAATAGTCTCATACCAAACTCCATATAAGATGAAAGACTTTAAGGAAATTGATCCTGAGGGACTCGATAATGTGGACTCACAAGTCGTGCTATGTGATGAAGATGTATGGAGAGGGTGTAGTAGCACTTCTGACCTATCATGCGGATTCTTTAAGGACGTTAGTAGGCTGAGTTTTAGATACCAAGAACACCCTTTCGATTTCGAAGACCCAAAGTACCTCCACTACGATAGTGATTCTGATAGGGAAAAAGAGGATGACTTAGGAACCGAGACCAATGACGAAGTCACGTAACGTACGGTGACTTTGAGTCTAGTTACAAGACTCGTAAATAAAGAAAAGCGCTTCTTGGGAGGCAACCCATGTTTTATTTGTTTTTGTGTGTTTATTTGATTTTATTTGTCTCCGTATGTAAGATATATTTCTTTTTAATGATTCATGCTTCAAACTAAATTGTGAAAATGCTTTATTTTGTTTTTAACTTCGTCTTAACTACATATAAAGGTATTTTGCAAAAGCTAAGTGTAAGGGAAATCCAAATCGGTTTATAAAGAACGAATGAACATGAATCATAACAATGAAATTAACCTACATATTAGTACTTGTTTGAGTCAAATGCTTGTATCGAGTCATAATGAATTTTTGCAGGAATTCCAGGAAGTAAGATCTAGTTTTTCCAGAATTTTTCCCGGAAGCTTAACATGAGAATTCTGTCAGAACTTTCTGACGGCGTCAGGATTAACACCTGACGGCGTCAGGTTATAATTTTCTGCAATTTTTGAAAGTTTTGTATTTTTCCGGAAACCTAAAAAGTTTTGTCAATTCTTTAACTTATAATCTCCAGGAATTCTGCAAAATATTCATTCCACAAGCATTATATCTTATTATGTAGATTTTACCGCCGATTTTACGCGAGGTTGGCCTTTATCTTTTTCAGGTTAACAGGTTATTTTGGATGAGAAGACGTTTATTATTTTGGAAGGGAAGCTTTGAACGTTCGTCTTTCTTGAAAGAAGATCTAACCATGTTACCTCACTATCCACATCAAACGATTCAGGGGAGTATTTGATTTCATTCTTTCATTTTATTTACTTTTACGTCTTTTATTTGAACATTGGGGATAATGTTCGGTTTAAGTGTAAGGGGGGTAAATGAAAGCACCGTTGAGAATACAATTACGCTTGATGTTTTGCTTTGTTTGATAGTAAATTTGTAATAAAACCAAGAGAAATATTTGTTAGGGCAATTTTAGCGCCAATTTAAAAACTTTTACAACATTTAGGAGTGAAACCTTAATCTTAATGAGCGTCTCATGGATAGGAAATTGTATGACTAGCACAAAACCGTACCACTAAAAAAATTTTCCACCCCAAATATTTGAGGTTCGCCCCTAGAATTGGTAGGAAAAGCATCCATCTTTGATGCTATGATGTGAGTACCGGTAGTATTTAGATTCTAGAACTTGCGTTAGGACCATCTCAAATCCACAAGTGAGACTACATTCGTGTAGTTAAGATTTACTACATGATAAGAGGCATTAGGATTAACCCATTGTTTTACACCCGTATATTTGTTATAATTACATTGACTTCATTGGTCAAGTAATTCTCCCACACCCTTTGCGTTGTACCCATTTTTGGTACACGATACCCCTAGTACACCCTTCCGAGCCTATCCTTTCGCTTCGATCTTTAAGCATCTTACTCAAAGTGAGAATTTGTTTACACCCCACTAAATGTACACCCAAATCGCCTTAGCCTACCTTGTATGCACTCACCTTTAGTGCATTATTGTGACAACATTTGTGTTAAACCCTTTGTTAATTATCCGGTCAATTACATGGTTGGTAAGTTAAGTCATATCCTTGTACATATTGTTTTGGGACGATTGGGACTCATGTGTAAAGTACTAGTGTAATGAAGTAATGGGGAAGAGCAACATTATTACCCCCACTCGTGCTAAACATTTTAAAAAGTACTCCAAGTTTTTCGATTATCTTAATTCGAGTCATTAGAATAGTGATTGTAAAGTTATGTAAAGATTCAAGTGTAAGGGGAATAAAACTCCCCTATGATGTATTATTTTGGATGGTAGGGCAAGAGTGTATGAAAAAAAAAATCGAAAAAGCAAGAAAAATACAAAAAAAAAATATGAAAAAGAAAGAAGAAAAACATACAGACTACCATCCCGTTTCCTTTTATGTTCCTTTTTAGTTTTTGTTATTTCAATTTTAGACTAATATTGAGTCGAGTCTTGACTTAAGCAACGATGTAGAGTGCATGTATTTGATCATGATAATTAACTCGCCACCACTAAATACCCCTTATTCCAACCAAACCGTGTTATCATATCCCTACACCTTACGTTACAACCCTTTATAAAGACCTCTTTGATAGTTTATCTTAGGTGCTTACGCCTAGTGGAGGAGTAATTGATCCTCTCCCAAGCCTATGGTAATCTATTTGCTATGACATATAGTGAGTGTTATTTTCCGTTTCCATTTATGAGATATATACTTTATGACATTTGAGAGATGTGAGAATCCAAACACTATTTGTGAGGTGCTAGTGTATGATTTCCGTGCTTATTATGATTAGGGTCGAATAACTATTTGTTGTAATTACTTTTATATTCGTGTTAAATGACCCCTAACTCATATTTTGTTTGGAATAAAAGCTCATTTGCTTAAGGACAAGCAAATCTCAAGTGTAAGGGTATTTGATGAGACGAAAAGTGTTACTCTTTTAGGGGGTCATTTAAGCCCTAATTCGTATAAATGTGATCAAATATTGCCCTAAATCGTTCCTTTTGTCATTTTAGGTACTTTCCAGAGGAATTCTGGAAAACATGCATATTCAGACGTTTTTGGAGCATAAAAGTGAAGAAAACGACAAAGTCTCAAAAGATGGTGATTTATAACCTGACGGCGTCAGAAGTCACAAGGTGACGCCGTCAGAAAGTCTTGACAAAAGAGTGAAAATCAATTTTCAAATGACGGGCCAGAGGAATTAACACTTGACGCCGTCAGGTGTTAGGAAAAGTAGGCCGTCAGGAGTAAAGTTAAAGAGTGACGGCCCAGAAGAGTTTATAAGGTGACGGCGTCAGAAGTGGATCTAGGCCATCCGAGAAACTTATTGGCGGCGAGCTGACGGCGTCAGACCTTATAACCTGACGCCATCATAGTGTAAAATCTATATATAGTTTTCTAATTTTCATTCATTGTGTGGAACTTTTTGGAGAACTTTTAGGGCAAACCTCCACACCATCCCGACATCCTTCCTATCACCCCCCTCCTCATTAGCCGGTTAACCTCCCCTGGAAACTCCTCAGCTATACTTACCACCACAGATCACATCTCTCACTCCAATTCCCTCCAACCATCGTTCTACACTGTTTGTGCTACCCTTTTGCTTGGTCCCCTCTTAATCTCACATCCCCCTTACACCCTCTAAATTCCCTCTTTCGTGCTTGGCCTCTACCCTTACAGACACCCACCTAACTCACTATCACCAATCCCCTATCCCACGGTGATCTGGGTCGTGTTGCTGTTTTGGCTGATTACATCGATGTTACGGCTCAAGCAAGACTGGACAACCCATCCCTTACGGTAACAGGCGACGTTTGGGAAACAGACAAGGAATACTAGGGCTATTAGTATATTTAACGTGAGCACTTCTACAACCCTATGGTGCAGTGACATGGCATAGCGAGATAAGATCATAGATATGGAAGAGTATTAGCACTCATGATTATCAGAATACCTTCATCACTGACAAAATAGTAACAACAATTAACGAAAAGATAGTAAGTGAGGAAGGAAATCTAAGTACACACAATTTTCCCATATTTTCAACCAACCCAATTTTAGATATTATTATTTTAATTGCATAATAGTACTTGGGTTAGTGACAGCAACATTCCCTCTCCAAAACCGAGATATTACTTGCTCTAAAATAAAATACAAAATACTCTTCCTTCACCCTTACTATTACCGAGTATTTCACCTAACGAACAATATTCCCGGAAAGAACGATCACCCCCCGTACTACAACTATCATATATACAATCGGCATGTACATTGCCCTGGGGTTTACATCTTGAATACCTTGAGAGGTAAATACCTGTTTTAGTTACAACCCCACGATACAGTAAAACCCTGGTTATGGAATAATATTAAATACTGCTTTGATGTATCTAAGTCATAGTTGGCTTGCAGATATGGTCTCAACTTTTTATTATCTAGAGAGTCAATTTTTCTTGCGCTAGATTCGAAACAATCACTCTTAATATTTGATTCTGGATCATCAAGGATCTTGAACTTACATGCAATATTCAGATTGGGAGATTGAAGATTCCTAATGATGAAATGTCGATGGAATATGCCTGATGGAACTGCGAGAATAGAGCGCCGAAGAAGTACGCTGAAATACTTAAGTTCAGCAATTAGTTCCTGCGACTATAGTAAACCGGCGTATTTGTAAATATAATTTAGGTAGTCGATGGTAAGTATTAGAAAATATATCGATATTGTTTAAGTTAGAAATACCTTTCGTGAACGGTTAAGGTTAGTCCTTTGTCTATAAATAGACGAAACAATTATTTCACTGTAAAGTTTGACTGAAAAAACAAGTTTTATTAACAAAAGATCCATAGATAACGCTAGTATTCATTGTTTCTGTTTGTATTTGTTTTCCGCATTAGAATACAAGCTTTGGAGATTCTCTATTAGAGTGTTTGTGATTACATAGACACTGCTAACGATCAACGAGAGCTACAAGATCTATCAAGGGTATTAGATTCGACATGCTTTTAATCGATCATACCAAGCCTTAGGAGCTTGTTTGAGTCCATATAAAGCCTTCTTGAGTTTATAAACATGATCAGGTTTTGCGAATTCAATGAATCCCGGAGGTTGTGCCACATAAACCTCCTCATTGATAAAACCGTTAAGGAATGCACTTTTCACTTCCATTTGAAATAACTTAAAGTCTAGGGCGCATGCATAGCCAAGGAGTATTCTTATAGACTCTAATCTAGCTAGGGGGCATAAGTTTCGTCATAATCAATTCCTTCTTGTTGATTATAACCTTGGGCAACTAACCTAGCTTTGTTCCTACTTACTATTCCATTTTCATCTAACTTATTCCTATATACCCGCTTAGTTCCTATGATGGTCATGTTCATTGGGTTTGGGACTAGTTCCCAAACATCATTCGTCTTAAATTGATTTAGTTCTTCTTGCATGACCATAACCCAACTTTCATTTTTTAAGGCTTCATTAATATTTTTGGGTTCTACTGCTGAGAGGAAACAAAAGAAATTATTTTTATCTTGGGCTTGTGATCTAAGAGTTCTTTGATTTAGCTTCCGGTTATGTTATCTAATGGTTGTGATTTAGATTCCTTAATATTTACTGCTTCGCTATCTTCTAATGTTATATTTTCATTATCATCTCCTAAGGGCTTTGTTTTACTAACCTTATTAGCTTCTTCTTCAACTAGGTCATCATCTTCTAGGGGTAATGTTTTAGGAGGTGGTGGTGTTTCATCAAATGTTACATTCAACGATTCTTCTACTTTCATGGTGTGTTGGTTAAGTATTATATATGCTTTACTATTTTGCGAATAACCTAGAAAAATTCCTTCGTATGATTTTGGGTCGAACTTAGTAAGATAATCCCTAGTATTAAGAACATAGCATTCACTTCCAAATACCCTAAAGTAATTTAAGTTAGGCTTTCTACTTCTTAATAACTCATATGGAGTTTTTCCTAAAATTCTCCTAATTGATACTCTATTAATTATGTACATTGATGTATCTACAGCATGACACCAAAAATTCTGTGGGATGGATTGTTCATTTAGCATTGTTCTACTCATTTCTTGAAGTGACCTATTTTTTCTTTCTATACACCATTTGATTGAGGAGTACGAGGAGCGGAGAAATTGTGAGATATTCCATTTATATCACAATATTTTCCAAATTGTACTTTATTATCAAATTCCCTACCGTGGTCCGTCCTAATAGATACTATGGAACATCCTAATTTATTTTGAATCATTTTACTAAATATTTCAAATTTTTCAAAGGCTTGGGTTTTATCACTTAGAAACCTAGTCCACGTGTATCGTGAATAGTCGTCTACTATTACTAAGGTATAACGGTTTCCTCCGTAGCTCCGCACAGCGGATGGACCAAATAGATCCATATGTAATAATTCTAGGCACCTATAGTGGATACTATATTCTTAGCTTTGTGGCTTGCATGAGCTTGTTTTCCAATTTTACAAGCATCACAAAAGTGTTTATCATATCTTAGGTTAGGTAAATTTCTAACTAATGCCTTAGAGGCTAAAGATTGTATTTGTTGCATGTTTGCGTGTCCTAATCTCCTATGCCACAAAGTAGAGTTCTCGTCTAAAGTTGCTAGGCATATCTTATCTTCCGCTTTATTTCCTAGTTTCATAACCTATACTCCTCATTTCCTAATTCCTCTACCTATGACTCTTCCATCCTTAACTATTTCACTATCTTTTTCGGTAATGGTAACCCTACACTTATTATCGCATATTTGGCCTACACTAAGCAAGTTATATGTTAAATTATCTACATGCTCAACATTATCAATAGTTAGGGAGTCTTGAGAGATCGTACCTTTGCCAATGATTTTTCCACTCAAGTCACTACCTAAAATGATATTACCTCCGTTATATGCCTTGTATGAACAGAATAACTTGCGGTTCCCTGTCATGTGCTTTGAGCATCCACTATCCTTGATCTATTCGTCGGGCTTCAAGTTTATTCCTAAGCATATTTCATCGGTCGCTTGAGCTACAAGACATTTTTCATCGTTTGCTTTTTCTACTTCGTCTTTGTCACTATCACTCCATGTTTCACTAATGAAGGCGCCTTGATAGTCATAACCCGGTGGCTTTGGACATTCGCCAATTAGATGATTTGGACTTCCACATCTAAAGCACTTTCCCGTAGTTATCACTTCTATTTCTTCTTTTGTCTTGTAATTGTCTTGTGAATCTTCCTCGTCTCTTGAAAAATTTCTTGAATTCTTTATGGCCATTGCATATTCTTCGTCTTCACCATCGTCACTTGAATCATTATCGTCACTAAGTTCCTTTTTGGCTTTTAGCGCAAGAGATTTGATTTTTTCCTTCTTGCTCTTGACCATTTCCCAGTCTCTGTTTATAATTTCTTCATGGACCTTGATGTGTTTCGAAAGCTTTATATTTATTAAACCAGTTTCACCATTTCCTTAATACACAAAACACATGGGTAAAAGTATAACCCCCGTTTATAGCAAAGGTTTGAGGTAAGACCAGGTCGTCCCAAGAGAGGATGTTGTTTCTTATTGCAAGTTATTGGTAACAAAATTTGATTCCAATGATTGTCACTTATCACTAAAACCGTTTTTGTTGGATTTAAGTTCTTTGAAATGTTTTCCCAATTTATATTAAAAGTATGTTTATTTAAGGCAGAACACATGAGAATCATGAGAGGTATCACAAAAGTTACATGGACAATGCATAAAAGTAAAACATGATGGTAGATCACGTTAACTAGTATATCTATCCTATGTAAAAGAATCTCCTTTCGGCCTTTGATTCTAGATACACAGAATGCAAAAAGTGTGGTCCAAGTATGAAGTATGTAACATGCATTTCCTCTAGTCAAGCCGTTAGACATAAGACTAGCCATTAAACGTGTCATAGTCAAGGTTATCATTTGTTTTACTAAGTAATTCTCACAAGCATAGCAATGAGTTGTTATAGACAGACAATTCATAATATAACCAACATGATTGAATCTTTCGGCCTTTAGGCAATCACTATGATCAATCAAGACAAACGATAAGATACTAAACAATGAAATATCAAATGCAAGTAACATAGATTCAATATTCATGATATTAATCTCAAAACAAACATGGCTCAAGTGCCTCAAACAAACATAAAGTTACTACTCCATACTTATCATAAAGTTAAATGAGCACACAAGTATTTCTAGCATTGTAACGAATTATACCGAAAGTATTCGAGCTCCAAGTGGTTCTCCATGTGTGGTTCTTGCTACTTAGCTAGTGGTTGGTACGAACCACTACTAACTGCTTCTATGATCAAGATTATTTGTTGTTGTTGTGTTGTTCTTTTTCCTCCGTTTTGAGCTCCTATTTATAGCGTGAAATTCTGCCCTAGCACGTCCAAAATGAGTTATGATAGGCAAGTGATCGGCCTCATCATTGAAGTGGCTCAGTAATGTAGAAAGCATAACTGCCATGTGAAGTACGCCGCGCATTTGGTGTAAAACCGGCGAGCTTTATTTCGCGTAACCGGCGCTTATGTTGTATATAACCGGCGTACTTTATGTTTGACTCGTGAATACATAGTTGACCAAAGATGCCCGTAAGCGGCGCTCTTCCTTCATATAAGCGGCGTGCTTTAGTCCAAACTAAGTCTTTTTCCTTTTATGTTTACAAAGTCATCCAACTCGTGCTTTTCTCGTTACTTTCATCCAATCCTTTATCCTGCACATTCATTCACATATTAAGTACCAAAAGTCCTAATAATAGGGTTATTTATCATATAATTCACATAATATCGGGGGTATAAACATGTATAATATGAGACTCATCAAACTCCCCCATACTTAAACCAATGCTTGCCCTCAAGCATTCAAGAAATGTCTTTTAAAAACTAAGTCTCGTATAAGTTTCAAAAGTATATATTTGTTGTGTATCCAAGACAACCAAGAATAACATGACATGTTCCTCACGAAAGTATCAAATTTTCATATTCACTCAAGCACTCATAAAAATAGTTTTTTGGCATGGAATCACTCTCATAGCTCAGTCATAACTTATAGATTAACCATATGCTTGTAAAAGAAACAAAACTGAACCGACATGGCGTAAGCACCAAGTATAAATATCAAAGAGGTCTTTTATTGGGTTTAAGGGTTATAAGGTATGTTTATGGAATAATTGTTGCAAACACTTAAGTCGGGAATTCATACTACTTCTTCCTTTATTATTTTTTCTTTTCATCACTTTTCTTTTTCTCTTATTTTTATTATATATATATATTTTTCTTTTTTCTTTTCTCGACCACATTATAACAAACATAAAGCGTGCACTCTTCATACTCATCGTAATTGGTATACAACCATACTTTTTCTCATATATACTCCAATTCTTATATTCCCGACTAAGTAACATATTTTTGATTATTTTCTTGATAGATAAATAGAAACGAAATTTCAAGGCTCAGAAGGGTGTATCTAGTGGATAATAGCACTAAAAGTGAGTGCTAAAGGGTTATATTTTGTTTAGTAAACGGATGGCGTATATATGGTGTAATTCCTAATTTTTGCCTCTTATCATGTAAAAATACTTATATCACACGAATGTGATCTCACTGCGGTCTCATAATGATTTCAAATACAAGTTCTAGAATCACATAAATTATCAGCACACTCATAAACAAAGAAATCAAGCATAAAAGGTATATGCC
>LBNU01012676.1:2768-19015 GCA_014162995.1 Artemisia annua | reverse complement strand
CTGTTGTCAGACATTATGCTTATTTTGGAAAAGATTGAAGATTTTGATTACGTTTTTGTGGTGTTTTTGGAAGTGATTAGGGTTTGCTTAGAAAATCAATTGGATTTGATCCTCTTTTATTGAGAATCAATTGGGTGTTATGGTAATTAATGAGGAGTTGGTGATTGGAATTCAATTTTTGGTAACTGCCTATTATTGAAGAGATTTGGTTCGATTTTTGACTTTTTGTCCAAGAAAAGTCAAACTACTGCTTGGTTTCATAAGCAGTAGTCAACTCTGCTGCTAGTTGTGTGACTCTGCTGCTGGGTGTCTGCTGCTACAACTTAAAGTCTAGGGACGGTTATGTAACTTCCACTAAGCAGCTTATAACCTAATTGAATCACTTTTTCTCTACACATTACCCACGAATTGCAGTTTAGAAACCAACCCACTCTCCATTATCATCCAAATTCCAAATCCCCAAATTTTAAGAACCCTAAATCATGGATATTGATCGAACATGGGCAAAAAGTCATAACATTGTGGCAGAACTTGACACAGATGTTATACCTGCAGAATTCACAGAAATGGCAAACTTTCTTAATGCTACATCCCTTAGGTATGCATTAACTGTGAATCCTACCATCTATGCTGCTCACATCAAACAGTTTTGGCATACTGCCAAAATCAAAACTTTGAAAGGGGAACTATGTGTGAGGGCTTTTGTTGATGATCAAAAAGTAATAGTTTCTGAAGCCACTATTAGAACAACTTTGCTCTTTGATGATGAAGAAGGAAAAAAGTGTCTTGCAAGGAATGAACTTTTTGAAGGACTGGCAGAACTGGGCTATAAGAAGAAAGACAATGGTTTAAAATTTCAAAAAGGTCTTTTCTCAACTCCATGGAAATTTTTAGCCCATACTTTATTACATTGTTTGAGTCCAAAAACAAATGGGTGGAATGAGGTTAATACAACCATAGCATCTGCTATGATTTGTTTAAGCAAAGGAGACCCATTTAACTTTTCAAACATGATTTTTGAAGGAATTGTTTTGAGTGTTAAAGAAAAAGGAAAATCTTTGCTTTATCCAAGGTTTATCCAACTGTTTGTCAATGATCAGATTGAAACAACAAGATCCCATAAAGCTATTTATAAATCTCCAATAATGGGATCTGTGTCTTTTAGTTTCTTGGTCAAGGTCAACAAAGAATTTTCTGGTACAGTTACACCACTTACTCCTTATATGGTGGAACTTATTGAAAATGCTCAGGGTGAAGGATCAGGAACTCCCACTGATTCCCAACACACACCCACTTTTGAATCACCATCTCCACAACCATTAAAGACCTATAAACGTAGGAAAGCCTCAAAGAACACTGAGTTACCCCAGACCAGTGTTAGGATGGATAATGTACCAGATGGGGCTGTCACAGGTGATGGAGGTGACATGTTGGTGAGGGCTAACACTACTGCTACTAGCTTAGCAGCAGAGCAGGATAGTGTTAACATAACTAAGACCCAATCCAAGGCAACATCTAATGTGAATGATTCTTATGAGTCAAACACAGGTGATGGATTCCCTAGCCACATGGAAAACATAGGGGGCTCAGGTGATCAAACTAGGTTTGGTACTGAGTTTGTGTCCCAAGATTCACCTCTCAGGGAAGGTCACACATCCCGAAGTGAGGAGGACAGAATTGAACAAATTGAATTGATGGCACCACCCCTTGTACAAAATGTCAATGTCAATGATTCACCTCTCGGACCAGGTAACACAGGTCGAAGTGATGAGGCTAGTCTGGAACAAATCAAAGTATTGATGGATAAATGTACCACTTTGGAAACCAAGTGTCAAAACTTGGAATCCAAAGTACATGCTCTTGAAGGTCTCACAGCTGCTCAGGGAACCATGATCAATACATTGAAGCAACAAATGGAGTCATTACAACAACAAGTTTCTTCTGCTAACACTGCTGCTGGTTTGGGAGAGGATGCTTCCAAACAGGGGAGGAATGGCACAGGTTCAGGGGAGGAAATTAGGGGTACTAAAAATGTTGCTGGGGTTGAAGTTCAAAATATTGCAAATGATGACTCTGCTGCTCTAATCTCTGCTGCTGAGACTACTGCTATAGAAGACTCTGCTGCTATTGCTTTAGAGACAAATGTTGATGCAGGTGTTATTGATGATGCTGGTTTAGCTTCAGGGGAGGCTAAGGGTGATGATCATGTGGAAAGTAGTGATAATGCAGATATGTATGTGGTGGTGAATAAGGATAATCAAGAAGCTGTGATGGAAAAGATTGCTAAGACTGTTGCTCCAGAGTCTGCTGCTAAAGAGACTACTGCTGATGAAACTATTAGTAACTCTGCTGCTGGATCAGGTGAGAACTCTGTTGCAAATGCTTTGCTAATGCTTCAAGAAAAATCTCCAACTGAACATACATCACAACCACCTCAACCAGAACCAATCAAATCTGCACCATCTCAACCAACATCTCTTTCACAACCAATCCATGTGTCACTATTACCCACAAAAGGAGTGTTGATTAGAGAACCTTCACAAACAATTCCAAAGGCAAAACCAGTTGCTTCAAGCACTGATAAAGGAAAAGGAAAGATAGTTGAAGAAGCTGTTTCTGGTTCTAGTGATGAAGAAGAAGAATATAAGAAATTGCCTAAGGAATATTGGCCTAGAGAGAAGCTTGTGGAGGCTGATAGAGTTTTGGCTATACAGGTTGCTATGGATGACATTGAAATAGAAGGTGAAGATGTTGATGCTGAACAAGCTAGGCTGCTAGCAGAACATGAAGTTCTTGCAGCTTTGAAATCCAGAAGAAGTGAAGAGGGTGAGTCAAAGTCAAAGAATGATGTATATGACTATGAGCCTACACCTGAAGAAGTTGATTATTTGATAAGGAAAAATCCTGAGGTTAACAAGAAAGCCTTAGAAGTTCATGCTGATGTTACTTTAACCACAGAGCAAAAGACTGCACAGCTGCATGATTTCATTAGGATGATTAATGATCAAGCTTTTGACTATGTGTCAAATGTAATCAAAGGCAAGCAAAAGAGAAAAAGAAGGCCTACAGAAGCTCAGATCATTTCACAAATGAAACAGTATTTGTGTGCTCAGTGTGGATGGAAAATGAGTCAATTCAGAGGAATGGGACATGATGCAGTTAGGCTTCATTATTATTCTGGATATAAGAGAAACAAAATGTTTATTGAAATAGGTTCAAAGGAAGAGGCTGAATGGAAGAAAAATTTTGATGAGCATATGGCAGCTAGTAAAGAAAGAGCCAAGAAATCAAGAGTTGAAGGATCCAAGACTGCTGAATTACCTGAATCACTTCAAAAGACTGCTGATAAGACTGATGATAGATTTTTGGTGGTTGAACCAGATGATATGTTTGTTGAGCCACTTCAAGCTAGACATCCAATTGCAGATTGGGAAATTGCACAGGATGATTTTGGTGAGGCTTGGAAAGTTATCAGAGTTGGAGGTGATGTTGAAATTTACAGGGATTTTGAAGATCTTGTAAGATCTTGTGATAGAACAGATCTGAATACTCTATGGGGCTTGACACAAGTTAAGTTTAAATTTGAAGATCCAGTAAGTGTGAAAGCTATGGAGTTATGGGTACATTTCCAAAGAATGTATAATCCAGACCCAAGTGACAGATACTGGAGGTTTGAAGCAGATAATATGTCTACATTATGGAAGCATTATAGCTCAAGTGATGTTCATCATATATCTACTCAGGCTGGAGTTGATGTTTTCATGCTTACAGAAAAGGAGTATCCATTGAGAGCTGGAGTTCTTACTGTAATGATTGCTTCTAAGCTTAGATGTGAAGAAGTAACTCCTCACCTTCAAGATTTGGTTGACAGAATAGTGCAGCAGAATTCTAGAGAGAGTGAGAAGCTGAGAAGAAGATAGAAGTGTTTGGAAGCATCCTCCTGGTGTTTGTTTGAGCTTGTAAGAAACTTGCATATTTTCAGGGAAAATATCAAGTTTAGGGGAGGATTGTTGGGTTTTGAAGTAACTCTACTTCTGGGTGCTACACTGCTGCTAGTTAGTCAAGTCTGCTGCTAGTGTAAAATCTCTACTGCCAGTCAAGACTACTGCTGAGACTCTACTGCTGGAAGAATACTGCTAAGACTCTGCTGCTTATGTGATAAGTGTATATACGTGTGTTTGTATTTTTAGAATAGATTTTGTGTAATATTCTATAATGTTAGAATATCTTAGTCTTGGGTAGGAAGTTGATGTAAACCTGTAGGGTTCCTTGGTGTATAAAAGGAGATCCTAGGGTTAGACTAGAATACGTATTATTCTAGCATTGTATTCACTTCAAGGTTGCAAAACCCTAGCACTATTCAGGGTGCTCGTATTCAATATATTGAAGTGTTTAAGTGGTGATATAATTATGTTTGTGTTCCTATTAAGTTGATCAGTAAATTCCGCGTATTGATTAAGTTTGTTACAAGTCAGCTTCTATACATTATTGTCTTGGTTTATCTAAGATAGTAATTCTAGATCAATTGCTCAACTGGGATCAACAGAGCACGCTTTGGATACTTAGAAGTCTTGATGCAAAGATGCGTAAGTTATGTACAAATAGCACTCAAAATACTCACAAAGAACAACAAGTTCAACATAATTGTAAGTGCTTGGAGAACTCAAAAAAGGCTAAGTGCATACAAACAAGGAAAATGTACAAATGAACTCCATATCATTATAAACGACGTGTTTATACATACAAATTTGTTCAAAAAACATCATACAAGCCTAAAAGCTATGTGTACGCCTCAGTTGGGTGCTGCTATCACAAAAGGCTGCATCCTTAGCATCCCCAAGCCTCTTCAGCAAGTCAGCATCACTAGGAGCAACCGTTGGCACGCTAACCGGTACTCTATCGGACCTGGGGAGATGAGCCGCGCCAATACCGCACAGGATAGCCTTCCCCTTGATGCCTTTCTTCCTGGCAAGTCTGGAAGCGTGGGCATTCAAGGATACCTGCAGAGGCACCTCCTTCTCAATATTGAAAGGGTTAAGTATATCACGCGGATGGGTGAAGAGGGGTACCTGCAACTGCGAAACATCAGGCTTCAGGTAGAAGTCTGGTTGCTGGTCAGCATCGTCCATCAGATGCCTCGCCAAAGTGAGCCCCTTCATGATTACATCAATCGGGTAATCCTGGTCGCGCTCCAGCTGCGCGATCTGAGGAAGCTCAACTTGCTTCATTTCCTCCATAGCAGCGACGAGCTCATCGAGGGTGTCCAGCTTGTACCCAGGCACCTCAGCAAGTGGCACAGTCAACAACTTAGCCTCATCCAGCTTGTCTGCGGCCAATGTCTTGCCATGTGCCACGGCGCATTCCACAACTTTACCAAAGGCCCCCGTGACCTCTGGGGACTCTAAAGTACATAGCGCAGCCAGACGAAGCCCGTGGCTGATCAACCACCTACAAAAGCAACACAATGTTATATACTTGCAAAGATTATAAGTATAGAGGCAAATAACAATAAAGCAAAAGGATTACCTGCGCTCAGCTATAGACGACACCAGATGCGGGTACAACTCCTCATCGTACTCTATGCTAAGCTTGCGCAGCTTCTCTTCCTGCCTCTCCAGAGCAGCTTCCACTGTTTTGCGGAATTCGTCCAGCTGAGAGAACAGATTGACCTTATTCTGCTCTAAGTACTTTAGAGCCCACAGACATGTAGACTTGTACTGAGCAAAGGCAGATCGCTCTTGGTCCATATTTGCCCAGAGCTGCAGCTTCTCGTTGGCTAACCTCTACGCGTACGCATCCGAGCGCTCCAACACAGCCTTGGAGCTCACCAATTCAGCCTGGGAGCTCACCAACTCCGCTTGGGCACTGGCCAGCTGCGCCCTCAAACTAGCGATCTCCTCCTCCTTCTGTGCAGAACGGCTACTCTCCCAGCATAGCCCGTCCTCACTTGCGCGACCAGCTCAGCCTGACGCGCAGCAACCAACTCCAACTCCCCCATCAAGTGGTCCAATGACTTGGACTCAACTCCCGTGCCCCTCTGCGAAACTCCTCATCAAGAAAAGGACTCACAAGGGGCGACGCATCCCCAGTTGGCTTCACACTGCGCGACAAATTAGATGCATCAGTAAAGCATACGAATATGAAGAAATCAAGAATGTTCTAAGTACTTAAAAACTTTTTACTTACACGGGGGGAGGAGACAAGGTAACCTCTTTCTCCGCGTCAGTGGCAGATGTACCTTCCTCCAACGGCTTAGCAGCCTCAACACTGCGCAAACAAAGAAACAGTTCAGCGATTGATCACAGTTAACAGAAACTTGCGCATAGCTAAAGGAAACTTACCCAATGCGTGCATCCACCGCTGAAGACGCACCTGCGTCAACTCCTGGGCGCAGCCTCTTGGATGAGCTCTCACCATAACCACCAGCAGACGCTCGCTTGCGCTTCAACGGCTGGCTCTCCTCTTCTTCTTCATCGGTATCAACCACGAGGATCCTCACACTATCTGAGGAATCATGGTGTGACTGCGCAGCTTCCGGCGACTGCTCCTTAGGTGGGGCAACACTCTGAACCGGTGTGGCTTGTAGCGCCACAGAAGGAGAATCCTCAGGCTCTTCAGGGGCCATCTCCACGACGCGCCCAGCATTGGCAGCAAGGACAGGCGTCTCACCCTCTCTCAGTGGGCGCACTCCCACTGTCACTGCTCTTGGCTTCTCAAGGCGGACGACGCTAAACAAATCCATATCTGCGCAGAACAAACAAGTAAACAAGTTACATAACTTATAGAAAGAGAAGAGCGCTTACAATAACGCGACAGAAAGAACGAAGGACAAGCACCCACCCCGACCATCCTCGTCCAAGAATGTTGGAACCTCCGTCTCTGGCTGGAAGTAGTTCCGACTGATGCCCATATGCACCAGGAACTCTTCCGGGTACGACCTGATGGGGATGCGATTCGCATTGATGGTATCCGCATCGCCTGCGTTGTACCATCCGTCGAGTGGGCGCTCATCCCTTGGCAAAGACCCCTGGGTATAAAAATCAAACCCGAAGGGAAAGACCGCGTCGTCTATCCAGAAGAACTTCTCCCTCCAATTCCTCAGCGAATCTACCTTCTCTGTATAGCATTGTAGTAGTCCTACACGCTTGGAGAAAGCGACTCACCCATTTAACCACGTCGTATGATAAAACGCGCGGGATAAATGGACAGTGGGGTCAATCGCCAACAAGCGACAGTTCACCTCAAAATTGGTTATTTTGGCAGCGCCAATGCAATGAAGCTGGGAGATGTGGAGTTGATAATAGTTTAAAATGTCACTCAGGAACACGGAAATGGGCACACGCTGATTCGCCCACTCGAAAAAGCGTGTGTATACCCCAACCTTCCCTACGGGGAAGTCCGCGATCGTATCATCGGGACCCGGCACCTCTGGGTGCCGCGCTAATGGAATGTAATAGTCCGAGGTGAACTGCGTGAGTTCCTCCTCAGACATGTTGGCCGTACAATCACGCAATTGAAGGACCATTTTTAAGAGCGCACGCGCTGATTACCTAAGTCGTGGAAGATTTTTTGGGAAAGATATTTGGAAACTTTAGCAATGGAGATAAGAAGCGTTTTTACTGTGATAATCACAGTGAAAATGAGGGGGTGGTTATATAGTGTTCCACCCACCACAGATGATGGACACGTGTAACCCACTACCTCAAATCGTGTGGCTGGAAAACGAAAAGGTACAGACACGTGGATAGCCTCTCCATTTACCGAGGCATTTTAGGTGACATTTTTTGGCTAGATACATAGTACATATATATAGGCGGTAACAATTTGAATCTTCCCGCGCACGTATCGGGAATCATTTTGACGCAGTTGTTAGTCTAGCATCAACAGGTTTCACCTTGCGCACACTAGACTGGGGGGACATGATGACGTATAGTCTATATTCGGGTCACGAACCCGAATATTAGACGTCACTAACATTTAAGCCCACCACGTGCGGGCTACTATGATAACAGTTTGGGCTCACGAAAGCCCAAACCCAAAGTTATTTATGGATTTGATATGTGATATCTCCTATTAAGGAGATATATATCAAATATCCGATATCGGCGGACACGCCGAAGAGTGAGGAACACGAAACTGATAAGGTTTCGTGTGTATATATATATATAGGGCATCATAGCTCTCGTCAGAGGTACGATTGACAACCCTAACTCTTCAATATAACCCTAAAACCGATTACTTACTCTCACGCCGGAGGATAATCGTGGGAGACATTCCCACGATAAGCCTAACGGTGTTTGTTTGCTTTCTTAGTGCGCAGGTCTCAAGCATTAAGATCTAATTGGTACGAGAACAGGAACCCAAATAAGGAACGCCCAACTTTTGTATCAACACTAAACATAAACCATCTCCTAGGCCTAGTGCCTAAAGTCTCACAAAATATAGTTGTTCAAGCCTCGATGGGTGGACATCTTGAGATTGTCTAGAAAAAATGGGAAACGATCATGGGATTACCAACTAGGTGCATCATAGCAAAAAAAGTAAATAATAATAATAATAATAATAATAATAATAATAATAATAATAATAATAATAATAATAATAATAATGGGCTTGATGTATGTGTCGATTTGACAGGGTCATCGCCTTGACGCAAACTGGCATGGTTGATTTTGTGCCAGGTCGTGCGGTGATTGAAGCCGCACAACGTAAACGCGTCAAGTACGAGGCCAAATGCTCGGATATGGGATATGGGTTTCTCCCCTTTTCATTCTCTTCTTTTGGAGAACTTGAGAAGGATGCGGCAGCCTTACTAAAACGTATCCGAAGATACTCGGTGACTCAAGATATTGGAGCACGTGCTGCTGCTCATATTTTTAGTAGGGTTAGCTTCGCTATAGCTAGAGGAGTGGGGGCTCAGATTGTCTCTCGGCTCCCCACTAATTTCTTGTAAACCCTATGAGTTTCTAATAAAGTGACGTTTTATAAAAAAAATAAAAAAATAAAATAATAATAATAATAATAATAATAATAATAATAATAATAATAATAATAATAATAATAATAATAACAACAACACACAAAAATTAAAAAAAATCGGCTTCCTCAAGTTACGAGTAACCTTAACAAGTTAATTGAGATATTTCTTGATTTGTAAAAGTTAAACATGACATATCATGTAGAAATCACAAGCTCCTATTGAGCCGTGCAAGCCATGGGTAAAAGAGGTCACAACTTAATACCAATTGGTTAATCATAGATCAAATTAGGTAAATATTGGTGCATTCAGTTGGAGAAATATTTCTCTTGTTTTCTATCTCAAGTTTTGTAGATATTTGGAAGGGAAATTTATTTCGACGAAATATTTGAAAATATAAAAACCGTGTTTTATTAATGTTTGTATTTACTATTTTGATAAAAAAAAAGTTGGGAGGGGTTTGAGTTACAAAAGAAAACAAGGAAACAACAAAAAATTGTTTTGTAATTTTTCTTGTTAAGTTAGGAAAGTGAATATTATTATTATTATTATTATTATTATTATTATTATTATTATTATTATTATTATTATTATTATTATTTTGTGTTAAGATTTTTTTTAGAAATAAAGCGATTTGAAAGCGGTTTATGTTTTCTTTATTTTGTACGAAATATTTTGTAAACAACGTAATATGTTTTCCTCTAACTAAATGCAACTTTAAGGATGCATTTAAGTGTTGGAAAATTCTTTAAATTTTTATTTCGATTTTTTAAGGAAATGGGAACGGCTTTCATCCTTATAAAAGTAATATAAATTTAAAAAATACGTTTACATGATATTTTTAAGACAATTAAAAATGGTATAGAAAAATATAAAAAGGTTCTAATTAAATTTTGAAACTGCAAATATTTTCAATAACAGAAGCCGAACATAAGAGGGTGATTGTTTAAGTTTATATATGGCTTATAAGCTTTTTTGTGTTTCGGCTTATATTTCATAAGCTTCAATTTTTCGGCTTATTTTGAGGCTTGTGGGTTTATATAAGTTTATTATTATATAATAAATTTATATACGCCCAAAAGCATTAAAATAAGCCGAAAAATCAAGACTTATAACATTTTGTCGCTAAAATAGGTTTTAGATTTCATGTAAACTTACTTAGGGATGTTCATTTTTCAGATGTAATTACCTCCGTTGTTGCGAGGAGTGATAAAAATATAGTTTCTGAGGGCTTCGGCCCTTTTAACGTTAAAAAAAATAAATAAAAATAAAAATAAGCTCGTAAGCCTCCCACATGTAAGCTTAAACAAACACCCCGTGGATTTAAACAAGCATTTGGATCCATCCTTACCAAACACTCATTTACTACTAAACTCCCAATTAACAACAGGGGGTGTTTCTTTTTTACTAGATGGGAAAAGATAGTGGGTTCCACTAATTTAATATTATTACTTTTTTAAAAGAGGCCCACATTTTCTATTAATGAGTCTATATGCACAAGGCAAAATAACTCAACACCTCCCCAATAAGAGGCTTATAAAGGAGTAGGCCCCACTATCCTAGAAAAAAAAAAAAAAAAAACACCCCCTAATCATAATAACAACCACCCTCGGACCAATTGTGTGTGCTTATACCAGGAAGGAATATGAGTAGTGTACCAGTGGTGAAATTTCCAATTTTGTTATCATGCGTACGGGGTTTAGGCTTATTAGTCGCAATCCTACTTCTTGTTTGGAATATTCATTTCAGAGGTGGTTTAGCTTTCTTTTCCAACAACAAATCCCTCCTCTTCAATGTAATTCACTCTCTTCATTTTTATTTCTCTTCACTTAGGATTGCTTATAAAAAGAAATAATTTATAAAATCTTAAGCCACTCCTTTTAGGATTTAGGTTAGAGACGATGTTTGTTTTTAGGGGGTGTTTGGATTATCTTATTTTATGGGCTTAACAGCTTATTCAAATTTGAAAAAGCTGATAAGCTCACTTTTATGGACTTATGATAGGTTAAGCCCATGGCTTAAGCCATGAGCTTATATTTATCTGCTCATAAGCTCAAAAAAGTCAGCTTATCGGCTTTTCCAGATTTCAATAAGCTAATAAGCCCATAAAATATTAAGCTAATCCAAACACCCCCTTAGTTTCTTACCAATTTATTGAATCACTTTGAAATATATAAGCATGTGATCTAAACACTTGGAACTGATATGCATATCTGTGTAAGAAAATCAAGCACCCTCTTTAAAGCCTTAGTTAGCCATGCTCTGCAATGTTTTTAGGATTGTTTCTTTTAGGCGTTTAGCTTGATGTTTGGTCTTGGATCAAGAAAATGTAGATTGGCAGAGACACCTCAACCCTGAGTACCATAATGGTACCCATCAACCTACCCAACAAAGGTTTGATGCATGTGAAATACCTCCACCCAATACCCAACCATGTTGCGGAACGGATTCGAACTCGCGTCCTTTGTTGGATCAAGACATCACATGGCTGTGGCCAACTGCGCCAGGCAGCTGGTTTGATGTTTGGTCTTATTAGCGTATATAGAAGCAAATATAAGCTCATCTTAGTGGGTGTGTGTTTAAGCTTATTTTTGGGTTATGAGTTAATCTGACTCATCTTATATTTCATATTCCTGTTTTGTTTAGCTTATTTTCTGACTTGTGAGCTTATTATGACTTGAAGATGGAAAATAAGCTCATAAGCTGGAAAAATGGGCCTGTGAAATATAAGCCACAACACATAAGCTTATAAGCCCAAAATAAGCCTGAACAAACACCCCCTAGTGGCCTAGTGTTTGGATAAACTTGTGAATGTAGGCTTATAAGCTTAAATAAAGCTCCTTTTTTGTGGCTTATGGCTTACTTAGGCTTGCAAGCTCCCTTTCCACATGTTGTTTATTACAAGCTAATCCAAACACTTAGCAAGAGCCTGTAAGCTTATTTATAGTAAGCTATAAGCTACTTATTGCATAAGCTTAAGACCAAAAAATAAGTTTAGACATAATTATTGTGGTATATGGATGAATTCAAATCAATCCTCCGCAACAACAATTTAACTGATGTTATAACTCTGTATTAGATATTATGCATCAATAAAGCTGTGTGTGTATGTGTGCTTTCTGCAGGTTCATCCTGTTCTAATGGTAATCGGCCTTCTTCTGCTCAATGGGGAAGGTATAATAACTTTAACCATCTCCTATATCACTGAGTCAATATTAGGACATCAACTTCATATCACTTTTGCATCAATTATCCTGTTAACCAAATATCATTTGCTGTTATGCTTCTGTTGCTATGTTTTTATGGACATATGACTCGTTTTACATAGGAAATCAGTCTTATGATTCTTAGGTTTTGGTGGATGCAGCTATGCTGGCTTATAAGAGTGTATCAGGAACAAAAGGTTTAAAAAAGTTAGTTCATCTCACTCTCCAGTTTTTAGCATTCATATGCGGACTATTTGGTTTATGGGCTGCCTGGAAGTTTCACAACGATAGAGGGATCGACAATTTTTTCAGCCTCCACTCTTGGCTGGGCTTAGCCTGCCTATTCCTCTTTGCCATCCAGGTTCTTTTCTGCAGTTTTTCGTCTATAATTTATCATAACGAGGCAATAGTAAAACCATATAATAATCTTGGAGAAATTTATAATGTAGTGGACGGCTGGATTTGTGGCATTTTGGTACCCGGGCGGTTCAACAAAAAACAGAGCTGCATTAATGCCGTGGCACGTCCTGTTTGGAATGTACATATATGGCCTTTCGTTGGCTTCATGCATCACTGGTATTTTAGAGAAAGCAACTTTTCTTCAAACCCACAACATAATTTCACACTATTCTACAGAAGCAATAATGGTGAATGTTTTGGGTATCTTGATTGTTTTACTTGGCGGTTTTGTTATATTTGGCGTTATATCACCATCTAATGGCAAAGGGGACATTATTAGAGGTTCAATAGAGTAAGCACGAGTTGAGTTTCAGCTAATTTTAAACATTGTGACATGGGCTAATTTTGGTGATGTAAATTGTATGTGAACTTTTTGTTTGGTTTCCTGATACAGGCTGGTAGAAGAACAACCAATGGTATCTTATGACATTGGAGCAACAGACTAAAGTTCGCAAATACGCAGCAACGAGATTTCATGATTTTGTAGACAATGTTATAAATGCAAATTCAAAGCAAATGTATGACTCACAGCAATCAGATGTTATTTTGTGATTAGCATGCACATAAATATCTCATACGAATTTAGGATGAGCTGGTTCTTTTGATAGACCCACACAAACTACCATTCCATGGTGCATGCTGTTGGTATTAGGTTCTTGATAATCAAATATTAACCAGATAAAATTTTGAATTGTGTTTTCCTAATACAATATTTCGACCCTATTTTTTAAGGTACTTATGGTTTCTGACCTTTTGGCCGACTAATTCATGCGGTTTGAACCAACTGCCACACAGACTCAAATCGGGTAAAGCCCTCCCTTTTCAAGAGGTTGGCGTGGCCACTTCAGGGTTGTTTGCACCTAGCATAAATTGAACTTGAGACCTCACACATCTTAGAGTGATAGTCACAAGTCCTTTTGCTAGTAGGCCGCCCGTGAATGGTTGGTTACACTAAATTCGTATTGAAGTAAGACAGCAACACACTCTAATTTGAAGTATAAGAAAAAGAGCAAAACATATAAAATTTATTGTATTTGTTATCGATATGAATCTCTTCATATGAAAGACCAAAATATAAAATATGTTTATATAATAAAAAACTCCATGATGATTGTAAGAAAAAGTTGANTTATAAAAAAAGTCTATAAAAAAATTTATAAAAAAAGTTTATAAAAAAGGTTGTAAAAAAGTTTATAAAAAAAGTTTTCAAAAAAAAATAATAATAATAATAAAAAAAAAAATCAGATTAAAAAAAAAAAAAAAAAATCCAAACTATGAAAACCACCAAAAACCACCCCTCCATGAGTGATATCTTATACCCTCATTTTTTTGGTCAACGCATTTAAAACCCGGTTGACCGACCAACCAAACACTGTCTTTAAAAATCAACGAAATACAAACCAACGAAAACCACCAAAAAACGGCGAACCAAACGAGCTAGTTCTTTTGATAGACCCACACAAACTACCATTCCATGGTGCATGCTGTTGGTATTAGGTTCTTGATAATCAAATATTAACCAGATAAAATTTTGAATTGTGTTTTCCTAATACAATATTTCGACCCTACTTTTTAAGGTACTTATGGTTTCTGACCTTTTGGCCGACTAATTCATGCGGTTTGAACCAACCGCCACACAGACTCAAATCGGGTAAAGCCCTCCCTTTTCAAGAGGTTGGCGTGGCCACTTCAGGGTTGTTTGCACCTAGCATAAATTGAACTTGAGACCTCACACATCTTAGAGTGATAGTCACAAGTCCTTTTGCTAGTAGGCCGCCCGTGAGTGGTTGGTTACACTAAATTCGTATTGAAGTAAGACAGCAACACACTCTAATTTGAAGTATAAGAAAAAGAGCAAAACATATAAAATTTATTGTATTTGTTATCCATATGAATCTCTTCATATGAAAGACCAAAATATAAAATATGTTTATATAATAAAAAACTCCATGATGATTGTAAGAAAAAGTTGACTTTTGGTGATAAGTGACACCTTTTCATTAATAGTCATCCCCGTTGATAAATATGTAGTGCTTCAAACTCGCGATTTTCTAGGTAATCAAGATTAAAAAGACTGCCGAGTCCGAGATAGTTTATATTAACATGATAAGCCAGCGCGGTGTTTATTATTTTGGATGTTTGGCACTGTGTTTTGAAATGTTTTTTATATAAAGTAATTTTTTTTTTGAACAGCGGATATAAAGTAATTTTTATATAAAGTAATTGGAAACAGAAAATCAGTTGTACCATTTCAAGAGAGCGTCTAGATGTGCTTCTAGCGTTTTAAGTTGTGATTATCATATAATCGTATTAAGCGTTTGAAAAAATTCTTATACTTTAAGCATCTAAACAGAAACTCATCACCTGCTACTTGAAACAATAAGAAAATAGACCACAAACAAGCAAAAATATCAGTACCATTATGTACGTAGAAAGGATCTTCTTGTTGAGTTCCTGCTTTAATGGAAATGTGGAGCCAAACAACTTAAAAGGATCTTCACCATTTTGAGCACGAAATGAATCACATTATGTTTAGACCTCCAATTTAGTATTTTTTCCTCTTTGATGGTTACATTACATTGTATCTGTTCTTGATTAAATTGAGGATATGTGGTTCTGTGTGGATACGTCTATATCAAATTATTACTTTGCAACAAGTTACTAAAGCGACATGTTTGTACTAGGGGCTGATCATGGTCAGGAAGACAAAAACCCGTCCGTCCGTCCAACGAAGCATAATGACCGGTTTTGACCGAATCGGACCGGACTGAATACCGAATACGAGAAAAAAGGTAGACCGAGGATAGGACCGAAATATGTTGCTCCGGTGCTGTCGGCCCAGTTTGCGTCGGTCCGGTCCACTGTGTATTATGCTCGGCCTAGTTTGTAGATTCGAAAATAATAAATCGATATGTAATGTTGGGCCACATCTTATTAAAGCCCAATACATTCTAAGAGCCGACTTTTTAATCTACATCTATATGTGTCATTGGGCCATGTCAAGTTCTTGATGTTTTGTTATCTCAATCCTATATTCGTGGAGACGATGCGTGTTTCTTATTTCTACATTTGACAAAAGAAATAATCGTCAAAAGCATGTAATTAACGAGCCTACATATGCAACTCTGAACTCCCCCTTCTTAAAACTATGGTACTAACAATTTTATAATCTTTTTAGTTTTCATTTTTCAAGCTGAAAGTTAACAACATATAACTCTAGTCATTAAAACAATAAGGGGGCGTTTGGTTCATTTTTTTTAAAAACGTGGATTTAAAAACCTGGAGTATTTTTAACATGGAGGTGTTTCAAATGGTGAGGTTAAAAATTCGAAATCATGTTTGGTTGACACAAAATCAGATTTGAAAAAAAAAATAAAAAATCACAAAATCTATAAAAAAAAGGTTTATAAAAATTTATAAAAAAAGTTTATAAAAAAATTTATAAAAATTTTTATAAAAAAAGTTTATAAAAAAATTATAAAAAAAGTTTATAAAAAAAAATTTATAAAAAAAGTTTATAAAAAAAGTTTATAAAAAAATTTCTAAAAAAAACTTTATAAAAAAGGTTGTAAAAAAGTTTATAAAAAAAGTTTTCAAAAAAAAAA
>LBNU01012675.1:6153-24115 GCA_014162995.1 Artemisia annua | reverse complement strand
GGTTAGCCCGGTCCATTGTGTGCCAAAGAAGGGTGGTATGACTGTCGTAACGAATGAAGATAACGAGCTTATTCCTACACGTCTTGTAACCGGTTGGAGAGTGTGCATCGATTATCGAAAGCTCAATGAAGCAACTCGAAAGGACCATTTTCCGCTTCCTTTCATGGATCAAATGATTGAACGACTGGCAGGAAATGAGTTCTACTGTTTTCTTGATGGTTTTTCTGGCTATTTTCAAATTCCCATTGATCCTCCCGATCAAGAGAAAACCACTTTTACTTGTCCCTATGGAACTTTTGCCTATCGACGTATGCCCTTCGGCTTATGCAATGCTCCAGGCACGTTCCAGAGGTGTATGACCGCTATTTTTCAAAACATGATCGGGAAGACAATGGAGGTTTTTATGGATGATTTTTCTGTGTATGGTGATTCATTTTCGTCTTGTCTCTCCCATTTAGAACAAATGCTCCAAAGGTGTGAAGACACTAACTTAGTTCTGAATTGGGAGAAGTGTCACTTTATGGTTAAAGAGGGTATAGTCCTCGGCCATAAAATCTCAAAAGCCGGGATTGAGGTGGACAGAGCCAAAGTCGATGTTATCGCAAAATTACCTCATCCCACGACCGTCAAGGGAATTCGAAGTTTCCTCGATCATGCTGGCTTTTATAGACGTTTCATACAAGACTTTTCGAAAACAGCCCGACCATTGACTCACCTTTTAGAAAAGGATGCCCCGTTCATCTTCACCAATGAGTGCATCGATGCAGTTAATACCCTTAAAAAGAAGTTGACGGAGGATCCTATTTTAGTTGCCCCCGATTGGGATTTGCCCTTTGAATTAATGTGTGATGCAAGTGATTATGCAATCGGGGCAGTCCTGGGGCAACGCAAGGACAAATATTTTCGGCCTATACACTATGCAAGCAAAACTATGAATAGTGATCAATTTCATTATACCACAACTGAAAAAGAGATGTTGGCAGTGATCTATGCTTTTGAAAAATTTCGACCATATCTTCTTTTAAAGAAATGCATAGTGTATACGGACCATTCAGCCTTAAAATACCTGATGGCCAAGCCTGATGCTAAACCAAGACTTATGCGCTGGGTTCTCCTTTTACAAGAGTTTAAAGTTGAAATTAGAGATAAAAAAGGCTCGGAGAACCTAGCTGCTGACCATTTGTCCCGTCTTGAAAATCCTCACCAAGGCGAGCTCGAGAAAAAGGATATTGATGACTCATTTCCTCTCGAAGCCCTTGGGAGCGTGTCACTTGGTGATTCTAGTACCCCATGGTTTGCCGATTTTGCAAACTACCATGCGGGGAATTTTATAAGAAAAGGAATGTCGACCCAGGCCAAAAAGAAATTTTTCAAAGATGTGAAACATTATTTTTGGGAAGACCCTTATTTGTTCAAAATTTGTGCGGACCAAATCATTCGGAGATGTGTCCATGGTAAAGAGGCCGAAGCTATTTTGATGGCATGCCACAATGGACCCACAGGGGGACATCATGGTGCCAATTTTACTGCTAAAAAAGTTTTTGACTCCGGTTTCTTCTGGCCTTCGATCTACCGCGATGCACAGGACCTGGTGAAGTCTTGTGACGCGTGCCAACGACAAGGAAAAATTTCACAGCGGGATGAGATGCCTCAAAACTCCATCCAAGTTTGTGAAATCTTTGACGTTTGGGGAATCGATTTCATGGGACCATTTCCATCTTCAAACAAAAACAAATACATCCTCGTGGCAGTCGATTATCTTTCTAAATGGGTTGAAGCAAAAGCTTTTCCAACTAACGACGCCCGAGTGGTTGTAAAATTTTTGAAAAGTTTGTTTGCCAGATTCGGTACACCTCGAGCTATTATCAGTGACCGTGGAACTCATTTTTGTAATGACCGATTTTCAAAAGTTATGTCAAAATATGGTGTTACCCATCGACTTAGTACCGCTTATCATCCTCAAACTAGTGGTCAAGTCGAGGTGTCGAATCGTGGTCTAAAAAGAATTTTGGAAAGAACCGTGGGTGAGAATCGTTCTTCTTGGTCGGACAAGTTAGATGATGCACTCTGGGCCTTCCGCACAGCTTATAAAACACCAATTGGTTGTACCCCTTACAAGCTCGTGTACGGAAAGGCATGTCATCTTCCGATTGAGCTAGAGCATCGCGCCTACTGGGCTTTAAAACATGTGAATTATGATTTAAAAACCGCGGGTGATCACCGAAAAATCCAGTTGAATGAGTTGAATGAACTCCGAGATCAAGCTTATGAAAATTCTTTGATTTATAAGGAGAAAACAAAACGGATTCATGATTCAAAAATCAAAAATCGTGTTTTTAATGTCGGTGATCAAGTTTTGCTTTTTAACTCAAGGTTAAAAATATTTTCTGGAAAGCTAAAGTCCCGTTGGTCTGGACCGTTTACCGTTGCCCAAGTTTTTCCTTATGGTACTGTTGAACTTTTTAACCAAAATGGGGAACATTTTAAGGTAAACGGTCATCGTTTGAAACACTACTTTGGAGGGGATCTACCTTTGGTGATCCCGGATCTCCAAACTTTCCCCAAGGACAACTAAATTCGGGGATAGAGTCAAGCTAAGTGACTCGATGATCAAAAACAAAGCGCTTCGTGGGAGGCACCCCATGCTTATCCATCTATGTTTTCTAGTTTCTAATAAGTAACGCGAGGAGGGCGACCTCTTCCAATCTTGTGTTTGCTTGGTTGTTTGTGTTTGTGCAGGATTTCTCCAATTCATGATGACTCTCGTGCTCGTGGATCGTCTCATCTCCACTCGAGTCCCATGTCTTGCTGCTTGCTTGGAAATCCTATATCCAAATCTTATCGACTAATGGTATCTTTGGCATACTTAATAAACGGCCTTAGATTTATTGTTAGGATTACCCTTACCTTGAAAACATTGAGGACAATGTTTATCTTTAGTCTGGGGGGGTGAATCTTCGATTTGATTGACCTAGCACTTTCACCTTTGTCGTTTACTTACGCAACCCCGTTTTTCCTCAAAAATCCAAAAAAATTGAAAAATTTTGAAAATTTTCAAAGCAAAAAGCACAAAAAAATGAGAAAAATATAAAAATACAAAAATAGAATAAAAGTTTTGACACCGAGTTTGACTTTCCTACTAGGTAAGAGTGGGAATAAAAATTTTGACTTGATCCGGGCGTGTTGAGCCCTAGCATGTTCCCTTAACCAAAGATGATCATAAAAGCTTTTGCTAGTTTTGTACACAAGGAGCTACTCTTTTGTCGGCTCCCGTACTTTACTTTATATATGCATGGCTTAAAATTATCGGCTAAGTATCCGCGGATCTCATTATTTGAGATTTTCAAAATGCGGAGAATGAGATATGATAGTGTTTATTTAGAAGTTAGTTACCATACGTGGAGTAGTGGTTCTCTTTAAAGCTCATCGAAGGTACTTGTGGCCTTTCGTTCCCATCAGCTTGTTTCACCCCATATCTTGTGTGCTAATTAAAGATGTTAGGTTTAGCCGATGAGTAGTTCTTTATCTTCTTAAGAGAATCTTTGCTTGGGAAATTGGGTACACATCATGGATACACGTCAGTTGAGTTGTATTGTATATCGTTGAATAAGCGTAGTACGCATGTGGTTTCGGAGCTACCCAAAAGCCCGTTGTTATGTATGAGCTAAGGTGCTTTAAGACTTCGGATTGAGATCGGACCTTGGATCCTAGATTCCAACCCTAGCAGTTGGCGGTAGGTCTTGGATTGAAACCGTGAAGGTTCGGAGTTGAGAAGTTACTAAGGCAAGAAAAAGAAAGAAAAAAGTGAAAAAAAAAAAAAAAAGAAAAAAAATGAGAAAAGAAAAAGAAAAAGAAAGAATAAGGATGTATGTTGAAGATTTATGGATCATGAGTTCTAGTGTTAAGACTAAAGTTGGTCGCGCGTGAGGTGCATGTTACGATCCTAGATCGGACGCATGAGGTGCACGTGAAATGTACTCGCCAACTTATGTCTATTTTTGATGTATTCCAAAGTCTTTGTATGTATCCAATATCCTTGATGTGGACCACATTTCTCTTGCAAACCTTCTTAAGGGAAGATCGATAACTACTTAGCGTTTGAATTTGGTATCTTTATCGGACTAAAAACTATGAAACGAGATGCTTATGAAGAAATTCATTTCTCTCACAAAAATAAAATAATGAGATACAAAAATAGGAAAATGGGAGCAAGCGGTACACGAGTAACTTCCATGAGTAGCGTTGGCATCTAACTTGTAATTAAACAATGATCCGTTTTTACGCTTAGTTTGGGAGCTTGTGAAAAATCAGGGACGATGAATTTTATCCAATCGGTCACTTTTCTATGAATCGTGTTCTTGCTCTATGACCCTTAATCGTTATTGAAAGATAATGAAAGTCAAGCACACCGTCATAAGCTAAAGTAATGTAATATATGATGTACATAGTCAAAAATGGAAAACCGGGGCGTTTTAGGGAATAAATGATTTCGTATCTCTTGAACGTTTTGCTACTTTTTAAAGTTAGTAAAGAGAGGTGTGAAATTATTTATCTTTAAAGCGTGACGTGATTACATTGCGTGAGGAAACGCAATACCTTAGTCTGGGGGATTTTGGTATGTGCTTATTCACATACCTTTTATTCACCATTTTCAGGCTATTTAAGACCAAAAACTAACGTTAAACGCCAAAGATATCGTGTTTTTGTGTTTATGACTGTGCAGGTGAGGATATTGCAAAAAAAACATGAAAAGCAACCTAAAAGCCTAAAACGAGCACGAGATGTGGAAAAGAGTTCTAAAGTCAAGCAAAAGATGAAATATACTTAAGAAAAGCCCGTGAAGACAAATTATTTCTCAAAGGCTCAAGAAAATAAAAGAGACGCTTAATCAAAGTTCAAAAATGATTATGAAGTTAAACTTTCCAAATCCGAGTAAGTGATCACTTTTAAGCTTTTGAAGACCTTTTGGAAAGCTCGTCAACACATCACCTCAAGTTACAAGGACTTAAGTTACATTTTTAGAAAGTTTAGTAGCTTTGTATCTTAAGTTTACGCTTAGTATTCATGAAATGTAAAAGACTAGGGGGCTAAGTGCACATAATGTAAAAAGGAAAGCCTCCTTGGCTCCCTTAAATAGCACCCCTAGCCTTCATTTGCTCTAGTTAGTTTTTAGTGAGTCTTAGTTTTATTTGAGTCTTAGTGTAAGTTTTCTTTTTATGCAAGTTATCATTTTCATGTCTTAAACCTTTCTTAGCTTATTTGCGTCTTCATCTTATTATTTCTTTTACATCTTTACAACTTATTTAGCTTATTTACGTGTCTCCTTAATCTAATAAAAGCTTTTATAAAACTTTCTACCACCTTTGCATGTAACCTTGATTCGTATGGTTTGAAATATGGGTTAGGGTTTTGAGTTGAGTCGTTAGCTTATAAAACGAGTTATTTAATCTTTTAAACGAGTTCTTTGATAAGTTTTATGAGTTTTCATTAATATTATTCATTAGATTTGCATTACAAAAAGTCCAGCGTCTAAAAATTGTGTTTTGCAAGTATGTCATTTAGGGTTTAGCGAGTAGGGGGTCCAAGTTATTTTGTTTGCGAGTATCATAAGGGGTTTTGCGAGTAAGAGGTTCAATTCAGCGAGTATGGGTCTAAAGTAGTTGCGAGTATGGTTTTGTCTCATGATCTTGCGAGTATAGTTAAGTATTTTTGCGAGCATGAACCTTTTGAATTAGCGAGTATGGTGTTTGTATAGTTTAGCGAGTATCAGTCTAGTGTCTTGCGAGTATTATTAATATTGCGAGTAAGCAATTCTGTTTTTGCGAGTATCAAAGGCTCGTCTTATCTTTGCGAGTATCATAATAGTTAGCGAGTATGGTTTCTTGTTCCCTTTTGCGAGTATGGTTATTTAGTCTATAGCGAGTATCATTTGTTTGGTTATTGCGAGTATGGTCGTTTAGTGTCCAGTCTTATTCATTTTGAGTTCGAGTTTCATTTGTTTTATAAGCCGGGCTTGGCTTTTATTCACCTAATCGTTAATCAAGTGAGGTTTCGTTTCTTTTACTTCTTAACGACACTCCGTCGAAATTTCTTTAAATCTTTTTAGTTTTATTTTAACTTAGTTTAACTTCTTTTTACTTTAGTTTAAGTTTTAGTTCGTTTAATCTTTTATCAATACTTTAGTTTAATTTTTCTTTTAGTTAATTAAAAATCAAAACTCAAAAACATTTTCTTTATTTCTTTCTTTCATCATTTGCATTTTAATTTCATTTCTTTTACGTATTACTTGTCTTTATGTTTTCTTTTCTCGTTCCACTTATTTCTTTTACTCTTGTGCTTTATTTTATTTAAGATTTAAACAATCTTTCGTAGTATAACTAAAACCAAATCTCATCTTTCAAACCAATTCATTTCACATAACTCACGACACGAGTGACGAGATCAATTCAACCCTCGTTGGGACAACGATCCGTGGTTTACAAGCTTGCTTGCTAGATCGCAACGATCAATACCCTCTCCATCCTTGGAGATGGTGAACCTCCTCAATCTATTTTCTTTTTTTTGGTTTCAATTTCTCTCTCTAGGTTCCATTCTCTCTCTCTTTCTCTCTCTAAAACTCATCTTCTTCTTCCTTTCATTCTTTCTTTCTCTCCTCTTCTTTTGTAGATTCATAACCACAAAGAACCATACATGATATAATTTTAGTGTTCTACACTCTTGTTGGGTACTATCTTGGCAATACTATTGCGTTTCCCATTGTTCAAATGTTACCAGTACGTGGGGTAAGTTTTCAAAAAAGCTTATGAAGAATTATGTTGGTGTGTACCTCTTTAAGTTTGATTCTAAAGATGGTGTTGATCATGTCCTGCAAAGTGGCCCTTGGTTAATCCGTAATTCGCCTCTCATTCTTAATAAATGGACTCCGAAGGTGTCCTTAACCAAAAATGAGGTAACTAAGGTTCTGATTTGGATTAAATCGCATAACATTCCTTTACTTACGTGTTCGAAAGACGGTTTGAGCTTAATTGCTACTCAAGTAGGGAAACCCATTATGTTGGATGTGTTTACAAGCTCGATGTGTGTGGATTCTTGGGGGCGTATTCGTTTTGCTCGTGCTCTTGTGGAACTAAGCTCGGATTCTATTTTGAAAAGCGAAGCTTCGATGGCTATTCCTAATGAGGAGGATATTGGTGTTACTATGGAGATCATTAAGGTTGAATATAAATGGAAGCCTCGTCATTGTGAAGTGTGTAAAGTCTTTGGGCATGATCGTATTTATTGCCCAAAATGTATTAAGGAGGTAGTTCGTAATGAAAGTAATAAGCACCTAATGTTCCTACTACTTTAGAAAAGACTAGTGATGGTTTCATTGAGGTTAAGAATCGTAAGGCTAAAGGTAAAAGTGTATCGGGTAAAGGAGGATTTACAAAACCTGATGTGGATAATAAGGTTCATTATCAACCTAAAGCGACTCCTACTGTGCCCAAGAAGGTGGATGCTACTAAGGAGAAGGGTACTAAGGAGAAAATCGCTAAAGAGGAAAGTACGAGTGGGACGGCAGTTACTACATCAAAAACATTTGCTGCTCTTGATACGGAAGATACTTATGAGAATGGTATTCCTAGTACTACTCCTATTGTTGAGAAAATTGGGAAGATTGAAAAGCTTATTATTGATGGGAAAGCTACTTTTAGTGGATAATAATGGTAAACCTCTTAAAAAGGTGGATGGGTTTCAAACGACTGGAAAAGAGTCACAAGATCAGCTTATGAGGGAGTTGAAAGAGAAATAGCAGATTGTGGCTTCTAAGCCTAGTTCTTCTTCTTCTCCATATATTTCTTCTACCAAGGTGGGTAACCCATTTTTCAAGGTGGGGGATGTGGTTGTTTCTGACAGTGATGATGAGGAGATGCTTGAACCAGATAATCCTATGGCTAAGGTTCTCGCATCTACGGTTTACCAGGGCAATTGGATGCCTTTTGTGACCTGTATGATATCAAGCTTCAAGGTCGTCATAAGAAGTAATTTTGTTTTTGGTAGGTCATAAGAATGGCACGTCTTTCTTATGTATTGTTTTGGTTGTTGCACAATAGGTGTTTTTTATGCCAATGTAACGGGCCGAGATGGCTCATCCGTTGTATTTAAATGTTTTTTGGAGTAATATATTTACCAGGGTGATCCCCTTTTACCCAAATAAAATCTAGCTCTCCGACGGCCTAGGACACAAGTAGAGGAAGTTTCTCTAAACAATGTATGTGTCCATATATAGTGAATATTGAAAATGATTGAATCACCCATACTTGTTTAATAAATTAGACTAAGATT
Source organism: Artemisia annua (assembly GCA_014162995.1). NCBI lineage: Eukaryota > Viridiplantae > Streptophyta > Magnoliopsida > Asterales > Asteraceae > Artemisia > Artemisia annua. The sequence goes on along the minus strand of LBNU01012675.1, from coordinate 15,790 downwards.
AGTGATATGATGTCACCAGTGTATAGTTAATATCAAGGTTGCAAAAATCGTGAATCGGTAGTCGGGCGGTCGACCCCCCTGTAGCTTGTAATCGGTCTAGGCGGGATTAATCGGTGATTAATCGGATTGGCATTTTCGACAAGTTTTTTGTATTTTCGGCAAGTTTTAGGTATTTCAGGCAAATTTTAGGTATTGCTAACAAGATTTTTCTTAGAAAAACATCTTGAAATAGATATAAACAACAAGTATAACTTATTAAACAATGTTACAACGAGTATTGGGTATTTCCAGCAAGGTTTGAAGGTTTCGGGCAAGCTTCACCACCGTTGACCTTCATTAACCGTCGTTGACCACGGTTGACTGAGTTGTTTGACCGATTTACATAAATCGAAAAGGTTGATGGCCTTGTAGCACCTAATCGGTGATTAATCGGCCTTGTAGGCCTTGTTTTGCAACATTGGTTAATATTCATTATAAAATGCTTAGCTAAGTAAATTATACGGTTGGTTATTAAACTTATGTGGATTCTTCCTGTGAGAATTTGGTATAAGAATGATGAGGACAAGATAGAAGAGCTTGCTGAGAAGTAAATGAAGCGATTGGATCATGATAAAAGGACTCAAATAAAAAAAATGTGATCCAGTTTTCTCTACGTCGCAACACCGTAGAAGCCACAACTTTATTTTCTTAACTCTTAGTTTATCTCTGCAACGTAGAATAAAGTTTCTTGTTACACAGTAGAGCTCTCAAATAAGGATTAATCCTAGCATCTTTGTTGTCGCGGCATAAACACAAAAACATTGTTACGGTGTAGAGGCATCGAATGTCAATTCTTCGCTTTTATTTTTAAGTCGACTATAGGGCTTCAGTTCATTGTTTAGACATTCAGTTATCAATAAACTTTGACTTTTAGTCTTAAAATCCTTTTTGATTGTGTTTAAGCATTGTTAGGGTTTTATTCACGTTTTCGTTCTACGTGAGTTGACATCAGAACCTCTTGGTATCCTGATGTAGAAAGGTGGAGTTGCTCCAACAACCCGTACACTAGTAGGGTACGATCGACCAAAGACATAGATTGTGCGATCAATGATCTTGCATCCAAATTTGCGAGTATGTCCATTGCTATCAATGAATTACGATCTGTGATCGTAGGTGATGGTAATCACTCGAATATAATGTACAAACATGTATTGAAAGAACAAACGTTGTCGGGGTTGTAGAAGGTCGACTTTGAAAAACCTAGCGCACGAAGACAGAGCTTGGTGCACTGGAATGGGCTTGAGCATTGGCGAGCAGGTACATCGTGCTAGACGTTTTGTCTTCGTTTGCTTTTGTTTTGAACTATCGCTAACGATTTTACAAGTCTCACAATCATATATTTATCAGCATTAAAACCTAAAGGAGATACATGTACATATTTGCACCAACAAATGTTTCCTGATTTGTTCTTCAAGTAAAGCCATCCAACATATTTTTGCTTTTAAAGTAGCAAAACCATTTTTGATTTATTTTTTATTGAAGTACATGCCAAACTTGTCTTTCAGTACCCGACCTAACCTAATTCAAAACTGCCTATACAAGCTAGTTCCATTTTTACCGATCATGTTCGTCTCTTCCATGCATGTGTCTAATAATATTTTGATCATTTTCATTGGACCAACATTTACATTGTTTGGGACCTTCCATTGTAGTTATAATAAACACACGTGACGATCATTATTTAGTTCACATATTTACAGATTTATATGAAATAACGGCTCAAAAATGTATATGAGTAATATATTTATTAAAGAGATCAGTTCAAAGCCTCGATTAAGATATGTGTGAACAATTACTTTCCCGCGCATTGCAGTAACGAGTAACCTGTAATTAAAACTTTTGGTGAATAAATTTGATTATATATTTTTTGTGATAATAATTTTACGCATGATGAGAATGTTAGAGAATAACTTTATCTCACACTATCTCATATAAATATGGTTGAGTACCCGTTAATCATGATGCAAAGGCTATATGAAAATGATAGTTAGTAGTATTGCAAAGTTGTGACGATTAACGTGAAAGGTATTTACTAGTCAAATGTTGTGTAATATTCATCACAATATTATATAATGTGTAAATATAGAGCAATGTAAACTAGGTCGTGCATATATATGATTTGTAAATCTATATATGACATTGCCTAACAAAATATGGATTGTCGTATTGAAAAGCTACAAATTTTTATACTTATAAACCACCTAAAATTTTTCGTACTTTGACATGTATAATTCATTCAATCCATTTAAGTACTTGGTTTATGATGACAACATTAGTAGCTTGTATTTTTGAATGAGGGTGCACTTGAAGGCTAACACTAATTATAGATGTTGTATAGATGTATTAACGCATTAAACAAGTTGTACCTTAGCTTTATTATTTTTATTTCTTAAATTGTTGTTTTTGCGTTTAAATGATTTGTATCGTATGTTTTATTATTTATATTGCTTAATTTAAGTTTAAAATTTCCTAGTGACAATTAATTGAGAAACAAGGATTCCTCATGTAGTTAAATTTATATAGTTTTAGTGTGTGAATAATTTGTTTTTGAAAAAAAGTCAGTTTAGAAAAAAGTCAGTTAATTCTTTTGGGATTTGCTTCGATTAGTTCTAATGAGCTAGGGGAGTTCTCGCAGGTGCCCGGGCACCTCATAGATTTTTTCAATGTAGTGTTAATTTTTGAAAAAAAAAACATCGATTTTTCCTTAAGTCACTTAAATGCACCCGGTCCATCGAAATATGTATCTAGTATTAGCATTCAATTTTTTTTGTGCATCCGGTAATATTTAGTCCTAGTTCCGTCCCTGTTTAAGTATCGTGATAAAAAAAGGTCATCGGTGTAGAAATACTACTGTACGTGCTCCATCTATCTTAACTTGTACATATCTATCTGCTAAAGAAAAATAGATCATAAGAAAGAGTATGCATGTAAACGATATTTTCCCTTAATCGAAGCATTTCATACATCATTAGAACTAACTACAGTCGGGGCTGTGCTATGCAAAGCCCAAAAGAATTACCTGGTACAAATAAGTTGCCTAGCTATTTCAGGTAGTTATTTGACTTATTTCTATAACTATTTGAATAAGAATTGGAAATTACAAGCAACATTTGAGTTAGGAAATGTAGCCAATTTGGGAAGAGTCCCTTTTTGATGAGCAATAGGAGTTATAACCCACATGAAACTGCCCTTTGAGTTGGTCTTATATGTTATTGTGGATGCGGGTTGAATACCTTATATTGACAGCTCAAAGTGGATGTAATCATGAGGTTATGGTATAGGTGAAAAAGCTTATAGTGAACTCAAGTGGTGTCTGATCTGCTGAAGCTCAGAGATATACAAAATCACTTTGTCATGTGAGATATGTGTCCTCCAGTATCTAATATCGGATAGAAATAGTTTCTTTGAATTGTTATGTTTTGTTGTATTTCTCAGATGTATTACATGGATTGGGTGATGTCCAAATCCATTTCCTATTTGATGTAAATCTTTGAAAAGTTAATATATAGTTCACTTTCACCGGAAAAAGAAATTACAAGCAACATTATACAGTACATGAAATTATCCTATATAACATTTAGCAGGCGTCTTATGAACAGTACGCTTGGGAAAAAAAATTCGGGTCGGTTGGGTATATTTCGGTTTTGCTACCCGACCCTGACTCACAAATAACAAAATATCATCTCTCCCACACACACACTCCAGAACCTCCCATTCTCTTTTTCATCATCTACCATCTATCTCTACCACACACAAACACTCCAGAACCTCCCATTCTCTTGATGAATCGTTAGTCAAAAAAAGAGGGAAAAAAAACCTTATCTCACAATTTTTTCTCTCTAAAAATCATACCAATCTTGACGGTAGCTTAAAGGTGGAGATGAGAGAGATTAATATTGCAAAGAAGAATATCATAAATTGCATGTTTCAGGTTGATTACATGAATTTCTTTTTGGATTATCAATTTTCGGTGTTTTGATTTTGATATAGACTTTACTTTTAATTTAGGGTTCTTTGTGAAATTAGGGGTGTTTGGAGGAACGCCGATTGGTTCCAGATCTTTGTTCTTGATGGGTCTCTCTGAGGGCACGTAAGTTTGTTGATTCAATTTATGTTTAGAAGATATTACTTCTTTAAAAAAAATTTACCTCGATTTATGCTACTGCACTTTTTTTCAGGTTCTTTGAATGAGTCGTGGTGATGAGGTTGCTAAGATGCTTAAAGAGTTTGGCACTGTGGTCACAAGTGAGCAGGGTTCTGGAGTGTGCCGTGAGGCAGTTTTATGGGTTAAAATATCATTCTCAGGTACAAGTTTCTGAATTTGGTTTTCGGTTGCGAAATTCGGCCCTTTTTGCAAATATGTTAATTTACACATGTGATGTTGGAATGCCATTAGGTGCTATTTAGGTTAAAATTTATCAAAAGATAACGGAGGTGATAGAGTTTGGCTTGCTTATGTTGTATCATAACCTAAGTAACTATGCAATTATTACTTAAGTACCGTTATTGAGCTTATTTTCGGCCGTATAGACTTATTTTCATTTTAGATGAAAATGCTATGCTTAGACTTATGACGCTTGAAAAGTGGCTTACGAAATCAGGAAAAGAGAAAAGTAGAAATGACCACATGGCCTACATTTAATCTCTCATACAGAAACAAAGAGGTGAAAGTAATTTACGTCATGCTTTAGTTAGCTAAAGGGTTTGAATTTTTTTTTTTTTATTTTATTTTTTTTTTTTTTTGGTTATTTCCACCCCTATCAAGTTTATTGGAATTAAAGGTGATTATAACATCATTTTTAACCAGCAATTCAAAAAATTCAGATTTGCTGTTGTTTTATCCAGAGTGCTTATACTTTATTGACATTTTTAATCAACTTTGAAGGACAAACCTGGATGCTCCTTCAGTAAAGAAGAAATCCGAGTACTTGACAGAGCATATTCAACATGGTCGAACCGAAGTTGTTCAGTTAAACAGGATTGGTTTACTTTAAATGTGACAAAATGGATGGGCGGGTCAGTATGTGTATGGGTTGACGTGGGCAGTACTAGCTTTACCTTAAACATCTTAAGCCTAATATACCGTGAAAAAAATAACGGATCTTGATGGATTTGTTTCAGTAAACCAATTAAGTATTGGCATTTCTAATGAGATACTGCTATTTTTTTTAAATGACTCTTTTCTGTTGTGCAGCTTTGACAAAAAATTAGCAGTAGAGAGACTACGAGGTAAAGGGCTACTGTTTGTGGGGGATTCCTTAAACAGAAACTAATGGATATCGATGGTTTGCATACTCCGATCATGGATCCCAGGAACCACAGTGGATGGAGAAACTCTCATTGGTATGATTCTTTTCCATTAGCAGGTTAGCATGATGAATATAACAGCCGTCACAAATTGCATTCTGACGTTTATGTTGTTGGTGTTATAAGAACTTATGCATACTATGAGTTTGCAGTGGCAACATTTGCAGCGCAATATCTTAATCCACCAAACTTCTGTAATTATAATTCTAAAAGACATTATTATATCTCAATTCCGACAAATACTCATTCATGTTACGATAAAAAATTAAACATGTCAGTTGTATCACTGTATACTATGTTCTTATGTACAGTATCATTTAATCCCAAAACTTTCCTCACGTAAGTGACACATTACTTTATTAGATAAGTATTATATTATAGATGGTAGATCCTAGAAGAAGAACGGATAATCATTAGCTCCTACAAATTTGTCAATCAAAGTGATGTATATAAGCACTTTCAGTATTAGCTAAATATATGACAGCAAACATTCATGTGAGTCAATGACAAGAAGTAAAAGTCCAATAAAAAATGGTATAGTTTTGCATAACACTTGATCTTCTACATGCAAAAGAGAAGTGCATCAATGTCACTGATTTCATAGCTGCATTGAGATGTTGACCAGGATGTGGCATAATTACTATGGGTCTAATGGGTTGTCAAAATTGAGCAGTAATTACTTGGCTAAACTCAATTCGAGTTCTACCCGATCGTGTTGCAAAACCCATTTTTAACAAGTAATTATTGATGTTTGACGTTACATTGATGCAATCATCATTTAAATGCAAAATAGGTTATTGCAGAAATGAATGATCTCTTAGCAGTATTCTCATGTTTGTGTATCTTAACGATTTTCTTTATATATGACAGTATGTGCGGCATTTCTTATACTTTGGGCCAGAAGACTTGGTTTGGAGAATGGTATGATTCCCTCTCTTTTGACGCAACTAGATCTTACTTTTCAGTTAGTTCAGGCAAAATGGGCACTTTGGGTAGCAGGACGGGTTACATTGAGATACTTTGTGCCTTAAACTTTTATTAAAAAATAGTTAGTGTATCACTCCTTTGACCGATTTATATCAAAGCCAGTTGTTTGAAATATAGCACAACCCGAAGTGCCCATAACTGTGTTGATATCATCTTTGTCACAATTCGTGGTTTGTTAAGATAGTATTATTTGAGTCTTTGTATTTGATTTAATATTGCATGATCTAAAGCTTATTATCTTGATTAATTTTAACCTCGCTGCTAATATACAGATCCTTGGATGTTAATAAAGTGCCTAGAAATTTCCATTTTGCGCCACGAAAATGAAGCATGTGGTGGTACAACTAGAGGATTATGAAGAAAGTTGAAACTGTATATATTGTGTATGTTTGTTTCGGTTAATCTGAAATATATTTGGCCTAACTTTTGGCCTTTCATAAAACTTCGTTATATTCAAGATACCATTTTTAATTGATGTGATCATGAAAAATGGATCCTCTCATATATGCAGTGACCTTTAATTTACTATGTATTTTTTTAGTGTCCAAACAGCCCCTTCACGGCGTAAAGGGAAACGAGGAGGATGAAGCCTGGATAGAACGGGGACAGAAGAAGAGAATGACGATTGAAGAGTTTGATCCGCCTCCGGAGAATTTTTCTGATCTGGATTTTACACAAATGCAGAAAGAGGTTAAGAAACGACAGGTTGGACAGTCGTATGGGTTTGTTAAGCTGAGGTTACTGATGATCCCCGTACTCCGGTAACTATATGCACTCTTCTGATTTAGATTATGCATTTAGGTTATTGTTGTAATTATATTACAGAATCTGATAGGTTCATTGTGTGTGTTTGTTAAGTGCGTACAATATTTCAATTAAATATGATCTGTGGGACTCTTCTTTGTGCAGATGGCTCGATGGTGTTTCATTTAGATGCATTGTTGTAATAAAATTGATTGTGAATCATATGTTCAAGAGAATCTTGGCTAATTTGATCATCCATGAAGACGAAGATACCCACTGAATGTGACTATTAGTTATTATTAGAGTAGGTTAGTGCATGTAGTTTTAGTGAGTTGAATAACCCTTTTGTAAATAGCTGCTATTATATATTTTGTTGTATGCTGGATTTAGAATTGTAGCGACTGGGCTTGCATTTGCATTGCGATTGTACACTGATATGTAATAGTCAAAGGAATATTTATCAAGGTGGTTGTTGTTGTTGTTTTTTTTTTTCCAGTTACTATAGAATAACAGCTTTTGTTCAAAGTGTTGTTAGAACTGAATGTATTGCGCAAAAATGATCCTTGAGTTTACGAGTTAGCAACAAGGATCCTAACCTCTTTTTTTGCCTAACTTACGTGTGCAAACATCCCGCGGCAATGCGCGGGCTCAAAACCTCGTAATATTACCATATGTATAGAAAGCGCTCATGAAATGTGTCCTTTAAATAAGCCCAACACGTCAACTCAATAAATAAGCCCAAAAAACATACAATTTCCTTTTTCTTTTTTCTTTTTTTCCTTGTTGAATCAGTTTAGAAAAGGTTACAAAACAACTCATCAAACTATGCAATGACTTAAGAAAACAACCTTAAACCTTTTGCTATTTACAACTTCTTTATATAACAAACTTTATGTATCAAATATGTAACAAATATCCAACAATTTCTTTAATATAAAATATAGCAATGAAAAGGCATCTGAATTACGTTTAATGTTGATATGCTTCGCCTACAAAAAAATTATAAATAAAAATATTGATATACTTCTAACAAACGTACGTTTTTATAAAAAGATAATTAAAGTTTAATATATATGTTTGAAGAAAAAAAAATGTAACTTGCCTAATAACTTTAAAATCCACCATAAAGTTTTGCAATTAAATCTACATAGACTAAAAGCTTACAATTCTATGAAGTTTGATAAATATATAGTTAACTCTTACAACTGAGATTTGCAATTAAATTCAGAAGGACTAAAAGCATACAATTCTATAAACTTTCATAGATATATAATTAAGAGGCTGTTTCTTTTTTTTGTTAGCTAAGGGAAAAATGAGTCCCACATTCTATTGCATCATCTTAATGGGGAGAGGCTTATATTTCACACTTTCCAAATATAGATGAGATAGTGGAATTAGTGAGCCCAAATAAAAAAATAATAATATTAAATAGATGGGTCTCATGTTCCTTCCACTAAGAGAAAAAAAGAAACATAGCCTAACTCTTATAAGGGCCCGTTTGGTTTATAAGTGGGTTTAGGATTAGGATTTTGATTATGATTTAAATTTGATTAAGAGAGAGAAAATATATTATAAAATAAATAAATAATTATTTACTTTAATTTTAGAAATTATTGACAATTACTAGTAATTTTTAGTGTTAGAACCTAAGTTTTCAACGTTTAAGTCAAGTCTCGGTTGTTTCATCATTTGTAATAGGTTGCTAGTTTATTTTAGTTATTTATGAGAGTCATATAACATGATAAGAGTCCAAACGTGTCCAATAGGCTCCAAGCCCATTCGTTTAGTAAAGGAAGGAGAGAGGAAGTGTTGCCCTAGCTCCTATCCTATAAATAGGACCTCATATATTCATTCTCTCTTGTTGGTTATTTCAATACACTAAAGAAACTCTTGCACTTTTATTCTTCTTATTTGTTATAATCAACCAAACTCTATTTCTCATCTCATTTCTACCAAATCTATACTTGTGTTTACAATATGGTGACCTAACAAGTGGTATCAATCGCCAAATAGAAGGTGTAGTTCTTTGTTTTTGTTTTCAACGAACCAAAAAACATCCTTTTTAACTCGTTATTTTTGAAAAGTTTGCAACTTTCTTGTTTGTTTAGTGTTTTTTATCACATCTTTGTCCTCAAACTTGTGTTACAAACTCAAAACAACCAACAAAGTTTCAAAAATTTTCAAAAATTTGAGATTCGTACAAGTTGTACCATTTTTCGAAATTTTTCAAATTTTCAAAAAGTGGTTCAAGTTTGCAACTTTCTTTAATATTTCATCATTTTAAAGCTAGTTGTACAAGAATCTTGGATTAAAAACGTGTTTTTGGATTGCTTTTAACAAAAACAAAATCTGCCAAAAAGTGTACTATTTTCGAAATCTTTAAACCCTAACTTTCGAGATCTTTTGTGACTACTCCTAAAGTGTTTTCGTTGGTTACTCAGTGCTTTTCTCTCTTGTATAAGAAAGAAAACACTTCGACTTGTTGGATATTTTCGATATTGTATAATCTCGAAAATTTGTGGAATTTTTTTGAAAATTTTGAACTTTCGAGATCTTTTCT